>OY856411.1:1216943386-1216953386 GCA_963693085.1 Alisma plantago-aquatica
GGACTGGTCCTCGTCTTCCCTGGACACCAAAAGTTGCTTCTGTCTCGCGTCGTCCTCTACTTAGAACCCTTTCTGAATATGTGGAAGCCAATTAATTGTTGTCACTATGTGTTGCCGCACAACTCTTAATACACTAATGTTGATGCTCCATCGTCGATCAGAAAATAGCCACGGCTGGCAGAGTGCTCAGAACAAGGATGGGTTGGTTTCCCATTTTTTTTTCGCTGCAAGATCGTCATGTTGTTTTTCTCTTAAAATAATTGGCTTTCTCTGTTTCCAAAAGGTTCTATGTCAAAAAAGCATACAACACATCACTCAAGTTCATATTGCTTGGTTCCAATGACATATTACCAGTCACCATGAATGTGACGACTCTTTA
This sequence comes from Alisma plantago-aquatica, assembly GCA_963693085.1. Classification (NCBI taxonomy): domain Eukaryota; kingdom Viridiplantae; phylum Streptophyta; class Magnoliopsida; order Alismatales; family Alismataceae; genus Alisma; species Alisma plantago-aquatica. The sequence continues at coordinate 1,216,943,766 of OY856411.1, forward strand.
AAGACTCCACGACCGACTAAACTATGAACAACAAACTTTTAGCCTTATCCAGTGCATATTGTACGTGATGAGAAAGGAGTGGTATTTACCGTGATGATTCTTGTGCAATGGTGTTTCTTTAAGTAAACATAGATTTTGGTTGAAAGTAGAACCGAGTGTGGATACACTCTTTTGTAAAGCCTTCTTACATTGCATTCGTTAATTTTTGTGGTCTAGATGTCTAAATTAGAAATATATTTGAAAGAAAATAAAAGTATGGTATTAAATTCCAAGAGTTGTAACATGTTGTAAAATCGATCACATAAACAAATAGGTATTCATATAGTTCATAAAAGTATGTATTCATATGATTTTTCTAAGTAACGAAGTCAAGTGTTAACAAATTTAATCTGAAAAATACTATATAAAACTTGCAATATAAAGTATTTGATATTAATTGTTACACACATCTACATGTAAACAGATGTAAAACCTCCAAGACGTCCATGTCCTACCTAAGACAATCTTATATCAAAAATGTCATTGTTCCCCCTCTTCCTCGTCAATAGATTGTTCCTAAAATTGCAAAAGTATACAAATAAGTAACTTTTTTATTTTACATAGCTAAAAATTATTGTACTTTTGTAATTAAAATAAATTAGATAACACATACCTTAATTGGGCAAGTTGTCATATAATGTCCTTTTTTCCTACAAAAACTGCAAGTTCTTTGTTTCTTCGGGTCTTTTGCCACCTCTTCCAAGATTGATTTTTGCCTATTAATATTTCTCGACCTTCCTTTAGGTTTTATATTTGAAGGATCATGAAAATGAATTTCAGGTAGTTGCAATAATTCGGGCTGGGATTGTTGCAAAAGGGCAGAGGAGTCATCCACATCTATTTCTATTGTGTTCAATGCATGCAAAGTCTCCTTCACTCATTTCATTGCCTCATCGTAGTGAGCTATGGAAATCATTCCCATTTCTATAACTTTCATGCATTCATTACGTAGTGCCCAATGCATTACTGAGGTACGTTGATCACCAACAATTGTTGAACTGTTCATCTGATTTCTCTTGGGTCCAACATATTTTTCACCAATTGACCACCTATAAAGGACATATTTTGATGGAATGAAATCAATATCTTTCTTCTTGAAAACTTTGAGAATATGCATGCATAGAATGCCTTCAAATTCAAACTTTTTGCATGTGCACATGACAACCACATCATCTAAGTAACTAAAAGAAACTATTCTTGCCTTTTGCATGGTACCCCACCTTTGTACAGCCCACCTTGTCACTCCATTTTCTTTATCAACTTTTCTTATCAAATATTCATCACTTTCAATGAATTCATTTTGAAATAATGTAAAAACTTTAGTAGTGTACACTTCACCCGCTTGCACTTCCAATGGATGCTTTGACTTAAGTGGTGACTTGGTTGACATGGTTCTAAAGTCTTCATCTTCTTCGACTTGTCTACACGTAGATATGGCCCGATCATATTGGTTGACAAACTCAGATAAAGGTGTGTGTGCATGCACAAAACTATCAAAGAAAGAGTTTATACTTTCTGCCCTTTGACTAGAACTCATTCCTACAAAAAAAGTGTCCTTTAAGAACAACGGAACTTAGTGTTGTCGTAGTTCATACATTTTCCCAATCCAGCTACAATCTAAAATTTTATAGCTTGATATCATATGAATCCACCTTTCCTCAAACTCTCAATGGTTTCACATTCATCTCTCCACCTTTTGAAATCACTTGCAAATTGATTGTTACCATTCCTCAATTCAGAAAGATGCATCAAAGCATTTTTTTCAAAATGCCAAGAGCAGTATCTATGTACTGTGTCCGGAAAAACACAAAGTACGGCATTGCAAATAGCACCATCTTGGTCAGAAATGATGGAAATAGGAGATTTCCCATGCATGCATTGCAACCATGTCCCAAATAATCAAACAAATGTTTCCTTTGTCTCATCGGCTAGAAGTGCACAACCAAAAAGTGTTGATTGTCTATGATGGTTTACACTAGTAAAAGAGGAAAATGACATGTTGAACTTGTTGGTCCTATAAGTTACATCAAAGACCACAACATCTCCAAATATCATATATGTCTCTCTTGACCTCCCATCAGCCCAAAAAATACTCTGAACTGTATAATCATGATCAAGCTCATAGCAAAAGAAAAAGGAATCATCAATATTAGACCTTGACTGGAGAAACTTGTCCATAATTTACATGCATTCTTGCAGGTAGATTTAATATGATTAATGCAATCTTGAGTTCTAATACTTTGATCACCAGACTCCCTCAATACTGAACCAATTTTTGATGGGCCTACACCACAACTATGAAAGGAAGAGATAAGGTCCTTTGCAGTCTGAGATACCTTATGGTGAGATCTTAATCGTGGAACCTTGGACGACGTTGAAAGAGGATGGGAGTGGTCTTTAATAAAATTGGTTATAATCCACTCACCATTTTTTAAAGAAACTTTCATTTTTGCCATGCAATCCACATGAGTAATTCTTCGCCTTTTAATTTTTGTATCATTTGCAATCTTTCTCCTATCTTTAAGATCCTTTTGTCCTTGTTGGGAGCATACAAATGTCCTCATTGTAAGTGAACCTGGTTTTTTGTTATAATATTTACTCCTTTGAATAGAGAAACCCTCTTTAGATGCAAATTTATTATAGTAATGATAAGCTTCCTCTTCTGAACCAAATTTTAGTCCAACAAAAGGAATTTATACACCATCTTCATTATTTAATAGCAAGTCACAACCTTGGGATGTGTCTTCTTCAGGACTAATCACTAATACATAACCGGCCTTTAGTGTCAGTTTCTAAGCGACACATATGTGGGCGCCGCTAAAAGTCCAACCTTTATGTGTCGGTTCTCAAACCGACGCCACAACCCTTCGCGCGCCACCAAAAACACGCCAGAAGGGGGTATAGGCGTCGGTTATCCGCTTCGAAACTGACACTGAATCACCCTCTTACACGGCCGTGCTGGCCAGCACGGCCGTGGTGTCTAGTCTCATTAGGGAAATCGACGTCGGTTACTAGTATGGCAACCGACATTGTAACCATATATCGTCGATTTTATACGGATATCCGACACGTATTTTATGTCTGGTCCATTGTCACGGCCGTGCTGGCCAGTACGGCCGTGGTGTAGGGAAATCGACGTCGGTACTAGTATGGAAACTGATACTGTAACCGTATGTCGTCGGTTTTATACAAATAACCGACGCCTATGATTTGATTTTTTTTCTGACAGTCTACAGACCTGTTGTGGCTGGTCGTAGGATGAGAAACCTACAGTTCAGTTATGAACTACAGGTTTTACGACATCCATTGATATCAGCCAACAACAGGCCACAAACCTACAAAATTAACATGATGGACAAATTATTATATATGTGATTCACACTCATGTATAATAAATTTAATTCATATGATTTTTTCATCACACGCATGTAAAAACCAGTAGCAACCTGCAGTTCCATTTATTTCATCTCTTTTCACATTCATACACATGTAGAAACATTCATGTATTGATGATTTTCACACACATATGACAATTCATAAAAAATCATTCACATTCACACAAAATTAATTATGAGAACAAATTTATTTTATTCATCATCATCAAAATGATATTGAAAAATTCCCACTCTTTGCAGGGCTTTTGCCCAATCTTCTCTTACAGCATCTAATTCATCTCTCGTATAGGGAGCATGTACATCAAAATGCTTTGCACCTGTATTGAAGTCCTCGATTTTAAAGACATACAAAGACAATGATGTACATACATAATTATAATAATATATAATAAGATTCATATATTTCATATTATCTAACGAGACTATGTATAATACCTATTGTATGTTATCAATTTCCAATACAACATGTTTGATGATTAGGTCCATAAATCGCATCAGATAGTAGGCACATGCCCAGCCGTTGTCTTGTGTAATATGCTATAAATTGAAACATACAAAATATTCAAAAATACAAATAAGAACACTTCACATAAATAATATATACATTGGAGTCAGGAAATTACTTTCACATTCTTCCAAATGAGTGTCAGACTTTTTTTCCTGGGGACCTTTCCTCCAGCTTTTTTGTACTCTTGTAAATCCAAGCCCTATATATGTTAATGTAACACATTAAATTGCATAATTAAATAGTAATGCAGTAACATATGTTAAAAGATATAAAAACATAAAATATTTCTCACGAGAATAATGGACTTTTGATTGCATGTCCATATACATCCAACTCACTCCCCGCAGGATCTAGATAATAGACGGTGAATGTCTTGGGGACAATAACTAATAACTCCCAATGCTTAGAACTACAGGTAAGAAAGTAGAAAATTAATAACTCCATATCCGCAATAAAAATGTAATTTGCTTAAGTCCAAATTACAAGAAAAGTAAACTTACTCGACATTGAATGGAGCTATTATCACTGTCTAATTATTTTTACCAAAATATTCAAAAGCATCACAACAGTATGAAGTAACTGAACCAGGGTTTGTATCTACAAGACTAATCAAAGATGGAACCAAAAATCCCACATGGGAAAACTCAAAATCTTTACATGTCCTGTATAAGTGGCTGCAAAACATGTATTACGTATGCATTAATATATAAGAAACCAGATTGTCATATATAAAACAAGGTATATGGGTGTATAAACCAGATTGTCATATGCATTAATCTCACCATATCCACAGCTCTATCATAGATGTGTTCAGCCATTCATACTTAAACAACTCCAAAATATCTTGTATAAATATGTTGTTTCTGAATGTTTGACCTGCATTAATATGTATCCAGAACTTCTATTATGTATGCATTAATACATATGCTAAACTTGTATAAATAGATTGTTATTGTATGATTTACCTGCATTATTCTCTGGAATAGTAACATTTATAGGGCAATTTAGATTATGTTCACCGATCCATACTGCCACACTCCTACAATTAGGACCTATCGAGGCGTGTAGGTCCCCTGGAAGCCAACTTGGTAGTCGAGGAGGTGGAGGCCGAGATGTAGCGGGTCTCATCTTTTTGACCTGTATATATAATTTCATATCAATTGACTCATATATATATACACACTAACAAAGTAAAGTAATGAAAATTTATCATACAATATTAGTATAGAGGACATCCGCTTCGGGCCACAGTATCACTCCGCCTACTGCCTCACCAAGTGTTTCAGCATCTAGGTGTGCATGAGGCAGTGCAAGATTCGTCCAGCCAGCAAGTATATGTATGGGGCTCACACGTACCATGCCATCTGGTACTGGACTCCCATGAAACATGCACCCTTTAAGGGGTGGGTAAGTCGATGCATCTGCAACGATATATCCTTCACTTTGTAGTCGGCATGGCTTCAACTCCTACAAATTTATGTAATTAAAGAATGTTATATGCATATATACACAAACATATCATCTTGAACAGACTAGCTATTATATATGCCATAAAAATACTTACAGAGGACGTGCTAGGTGGGTCTATAGGATTACTCCCAACCTCTGTAGTACGAGGAGTAGGAGAAGAGAGGTTCGCCACTGGTACTGTCTGACTGGCAGTCTGAGACGCCTGCCACTTGTGAAATGCTTCCTCGAGTCTTTTATCAACTGCTTCCCAGAGTCTTTTATCAACTGCTTCCTCGACTCTCCTATCAATTAAGGAATCTACCTATACATGGATAAAAGAAATGCTAGTTGTTGATTATTGAATTCCCTTTTGCAATAACGTTCTAAAATAAGAATAAGTTACCTCATCTTGTGAAAGTCCCGCTTTTGGGACAGGTTTACGCTGGGATGGCCCAAAGAACGCTTTGATGCACACACCAGTGCCTGCACCCCTTACACGTCCAAGATGCTCTAGGTTACCCAGAGCAACTGTCAGTTCATCCCTTGTGCCCTGAGGGATGAACTTGCCTTCCTTCCTCTGCTCGTGCAGCTCCCACTAAGCACCATCAACAAAAATTCATAAGTAAACATAATAATAATTAATATCGATAGATTGCTCTAAGAGTTTGATTTTTACATTTTTGCAGCCGCCTCAGCGGTTCGGGGTTCGGTATCTCTCCCTTCTTATTTTTCCTCCCAGCTATCCACATAACATGGCGAGGCAAAGGTGTGGGAGCAGTAGTAGAGGACTCTACAGTCTCCTGAGTAGCAGTAGGCTGAGTAGACTCAGCCTGTAGTCTTTGGCGAACGCCTGCATATCCTCTTGGACCCATTGTGTGGTCATGCACATTCAGTGCACGCCTTGCTCGTTGAGCATCGCTCTTAGCCTAGTTAGTTAGCACATTGATTTGGTTAGTAACACTAATGGTTAATCTTGAATAGGTGAATACATAAAAACGTATATTAATTAAATTGGGAGTGGTGGCGCTGAATACCTTGAATTCATCTATTTTTATTTGGGTAACAAACTCCTCCCATTCTCTGGGGTCCAAGTAGTTCCATTGTTGTGTGGCTTCCTTCTTCCTATATTTATTTTTTAAAGAGAATACAAACAAAAATTATTAGTGTAAAGTTAGTGAAATACTGATCAATGTCTAGAATAGGAATCTATCAAGAACCTATTCTCAGCATCGCGTATGTAATCTCGGGTGAGATTGGTCCTATAGTTCCTTAGGACCCTCCCACAACGTTGCATCACACATTTACGATGCAACTTTTCATCCAGATCAAATATGCTCTGCAAATTAAATAGAATTGCTATTAACTAGTATCCTAAAAATTAGTAATCTACACAAATAGAATTACAAATAATAATAACTCACGCATAGTTCCTTCCATATGTGGTCTTTCTTCTCCTTAGGAACTCTATGCCATGATTCTAGGATAAGACTGCAATGGCTGCGAGTAAGAACCCCAAGATATGAAACAAATGAGTTGTGGTTCACTCCATATGGATTTCCTACCTGATCGAAATCCACAGCCAATTTGGGTCCGTTGCCCCTTTGCTGTATTAACTTGTTCATCATTGTGATGCCCCTCACTTTCTCAATTTTCTTTTGCTGCTCATCAAGTGCTGTAATTTCTTCAGGGGGTACATCACCAACCTAAAATTTGATAAAAACACACTTACATAATATAATTATAAATGAACATATAGGGATATATTCTTAAAACTTACATTGTTAGGCGGTGCAAGCACGTCCTCACCATCACGGTGATCATCAGCACGGTCCTGATCAGCCATCTGATACAAGTATTAATACTTACACTTCAACAATTCATCACATTTGTAACATTATATACAAGTTCTAGCTTTATCACTCATACTCGTCTTAATACTAAACTTCTAGGGTTTTCAAGAAGTCATCCTTTGTTCAACATCATAAGAATTACATAATTCAGTAATCCATCAACACAACCCTAAATAGGGAATATTGCCACCTCACACTGATCCTTATGTATATATCATATTCAATTTCAGTAAGACTCAACAAACACTTGTATAATTCATTCTAATACAATTCAAATATGATTTTATAATGTCAATTCAATTCCCAAGCATATTTACCACTGACCTGATTTTTAGGCAATATTCACATGAAATAACATAGTCATATCCATAGAATTTCCCATGGATCGTCAATTAATCTAGGGAATACTCAACCAAGTCAAAAAATTATTCCAACTAATATCTAATTTCTCCAAACCATGTACAAATTTCAACTAAATCCTAGTTGTATATAAAATACTAAAAATCATTTAGTACACGACTATACTGATCAAATTTTGTATTCATATGTTACCAAAACCCTAATTTTTGTCGATTAGGATTTTCAATTCTCAAACTCTAATTATGTGAATCAAATATGTTTAAATCTTCTCATTAGTTTTAAAACATAATGATTAGATTACCATAATTAATCAAGCTTTAAACAATGTAATAATGCATTCATCAACTTGATGAATTAACATATCAAAACTTTTGAGTGGTTGAAGTAGTGAAGATGTAGCTTAAAACTACCTAGAGTTCTAAAACTTGAACTGAGAGAGGATAAATATTGTGTAGAATTGATATGTGAGTATGTTGTAAACGTGAGTAATATTGTATAGAACAAAATACAGTTTGTCATAGAACAATACAGAATATTGATGCATGTAAACCACACATATAAAAAGAAAGCACACAGGCACAGCCATAGGATTAATGGGCGTGCTTGTGATACAGGAAAAGCAAAAATACGGGGGAAGGTCAGGGGAAAACCTGATAATGGGCGTGCAGGAGGGCTGGTCATCAAGAAGAAGGGCTCCGGGCGGAGAGCTGGTCGTCGGCGTCGGGCAGAAGGTCGTCGGGAGGAGAGATGTGGTCGAGTGGTCGTCGGGCGGAGAGCTCTGGTCGGGCAGAGAGCTCTGGTCGGGCGGTCTCCGGGCGGAGAGTGGTCGCCGGCAACGGCTGACGGAAGCAGACGGCGGAGGAGGCGGAGGTGGAGGCAGCACAGCAGTGGAGGCGGAGGCAGAGCAGCGGGATCGTCGGAGCAATCGTCGGAGCAAAAACCCTGATCAGCGGAAATGAATGAAACAGAAGAGGAAGAGTCTGCCTCGAGTTGTTAAGTTTACTATAGGTGTCGGTTGCTAACAACAACCGACAATAAAAACTATACGTGTCGGTTTGCAACAAAACACCGACACTAAAGGGAGACGAAAATTTTCGCGGTTATTCGCGCGAAAACACAATGGCGTCAGTTATTGTCACAAAACCGACGATAAAATGTGAGCAAATTTCTGCCTCGCAGAAAACCTTTCGTCGTCGGTTTCCGTTTTAAAAACCGACGATGTATGCCAATTTTTGGAGGCAATTTTTTTCACTGGAAATTTTGATTTTGGCGGTTACTTTTAGGTGTCGATTTCTTATTAAGGAACCGACACTGAATAAAAGTGGTACCCGTGTCTGGTCTCTCTTCAGAGATTGATGTCGGCTTATTTTATACACCGACACTGTATGATCTAGGTGTCGATGTATTATTACAACTGACACCATTAAAAGTGACGTTATAAGCCATTTCTGTACTAGTGAATAGGCTGAATTGACTGATGATACATATTATTATCTTCAATAAGATCAAGGGAAATCCCCATTTGACATGCACTCATTTCCATATCTTCAATTAACCACGTTGTTTCAATAGACATATTTTTTTAAAACATAGCTACAAAACAATAAATTTCATAAGTCATATGGAACAAGAAGAACGTATTTACTGGATGCAGCAGAAGACATTGACGATCTGAGCATCTTGGTAAACATACCAACACATACGAATTAATGCAACATCATATCAAATTACAAAACAAGAGACTTATGTATGATATATAGAAAAATCTTACGCCTTTCAACAATAACTAGAAAACCAAACAATGGCATAACTTTTCGGCGGGGATAGATAATTCTTTCTTTACTTTATACATGACAACTACTCAAAGAACTTAGCAACGAGTATACAATGAAGATGGATCTCGGTCAGACCTGATTGTGTGGAAAACACATATGCAAAGAAAGAATATTGCTTTTGTATATATAATTATTAGTTCCAGTGATCAAATGTCTACGGTTTGATTTGTCAAGAAAGTGGCAAG
>OY856411.1:1216958386-1217088386 GCA_963693085.1 Alisma plantago-aquatica
AGAGGTGGCTCTCGCTGCTTAGCCTCCGAAAGGGCTGGATCTCACCCTTGGATTGTTCTCCTTGATCTTCTAGACTCCTTGGCCTCCTTTCTCCATGATTCTGCCCCGAACAACAGCCTTGGTGGATGAGCAGAGGTGGAAAGTAGCTAGAATGTGGGTGAACAATTGTGAAATGGCTGGATGGAGGTAGAGGATGATGGTGGAAAAATGGAGGTGGATGGAGGCATACTATAGGGATGGACGTAGGGTGTGTTCTTCATTCCCTTTGGATCTTGGATCACTCCCACAGAGCTCTGGGAACAACCAGTTGAAAATTGAACATACGGAACAGCAGAACCCCTACCTCAGTGGCAGGGGTGGGTATTTATAGGAGTGACGGTCGACACCACTGTCGTGGTCGAGACGAATGTGGTTGTAGCAGTCGCAACATTGGTAGTGGTCGCAACCCTTGTAGCGAATGCGATAGTGGTAGTGGTCGCAATTCTTGTAGCGGTTGAGACCCTTGTAGCGGTCGCGACCTTACCCCTTAGGGACAAACCCACTAGGGGGCTATAATGGTGGTCAATGGGTCGGCATCCATGAACCTTCTGATTGATGAGGATGCTTTCTGATAAAGGATTGGTCATCAAAAATAAGGTCTAAGATATCAAAAGTTTCTTGGGCCCGCAGTCAGTTAGTGGGACCACCATCTCCTAAGTTGGTGCACATAACACGATCCTTGATAGTGTGAAAATCTGAAGAATTGATGTCTTCTTGAGTTTGTGCCTGCAAGTCCCAAAATTGACTAGTTGAGAAACTCTATCTTTAAAACGATATAAATTACTAAAACAATAAGAATCTAAGGTTATTTTGGGTATATTAAGACTATAATGACACAAAACCATAACTAAATACCTAGCATAGATGCCTAAATTTGGGTTTTATCAATAGACTAGTTAGTAACATAATTCGTATGACTTTGTGCAATATTTTCTTGACATTGAACATCATCAAATAGGATTTGATACTAGAAAATAATAAGAACTAAGTATGAGCGACAAGTATACTATATTTACATTGTTAAACAATAAGTCAGTGACAACATGAAAAGAGAGAACTAGTCTCAAGACAAGTCAGGACATGAGTAAAAATACATGCATGAAGGCAAGGGGTATAATGCAAACCTAAATTTTAGTTAATATATAATCAATAACATCATCTCTAGATAAACCCAACAAAACACGACAAGAAAGAGCTCAGAGGGGATTAAGAGCCACATGAGAACTGACCATTTGAGGATTTACTTGATGACCTCAGGAACAAGACATCAGAGATAGAGAACTATGGGAATGTGGAGTGAGTCAAGCATATGAAGAATAAGCTCTTGCATATACATGCTAACCTCTTCAGCACATAACAATGCATTGTATCATTCTAGCAACTCATAAAATGCAATAAGAACTAAAAATATTCATATGGGATAGCTTCACGACTTAACACCAAATAGGCAAACAGATACAACCTCATGATCCTAGATATCATAAACAATTAAACTTTTTGTGTCATCATGTAATGACACCTTCTCGACACTTGATCTCTTAAAGTATAACATAGTCAACCAACTGACAATAAATGAGATGAAGACAACAATTCATACATATATATATGGCTAAAAGAATTGTGTGCCTGAGTACATGTAGCTTACATGTACTCATCTTCATTTATGATAATTGTGAAATTCTACTCAACAATTTAACCTTATGGATGTGCTTCATACCCCTTAGTTAAGATGTGTATAAAAAATCATCACAATCTGACATCCATACATCATCCTATTAAAGAATATGTGTATTTAGTAATCAATGGTAAGTTGAGAAAATTAGAGAAACCGTTGGATGATATATTAGTATATCTCATGATCTATATGAGATATGGTAATGATTTTTTAAACACGTCTAATCTATATGGTTGGTTTTTTTTAGCGTTCTCCACATGTGCCATTTTGATGGTAGGTACACATAAGTTACATGTACTATCTGGTACACACTTCTTCACACACACACACACACACACACACACACATATATATATATATATATACATCTTGTAGCATTTGATGGAGTTGATCATCTAGGCCTTACCTTATCAAATTTGCAAAAAAAAGGTAGTAAGTTTAGATTGTATGTCACTTGACTGTATGTTGTTGGAGCTTCCATATGATGTACCAAATCCATTCCAGAAGCCAGATGTGATAGCAATTCACCACTGAATTTCTTGCTAATAATCCTCTCCCATTTCTTCTCTATGTTCCTTTCCCACAGGTGATCCCTCCTGCATCTCTCCCTCATAAAACTATATAAACCTGCTATGTTAGACATCCATCTTTCAACAGATATATCTGATCCATATCTCTCAAAAAGGGTAGGAAGATTGAGGATATACTTGTAGCATGCTCTGCCCCAGTCCTATCATGGAGTTGCTGCTTTATTATATTCTTTGAGCTTTATTATAGCCCTTATGGTAATTAAATTTTGTTGTTTCTCTCTTAAATCTTAGGTGATGGGTTTGTTCAGTGTTAAAAGCTCCATTCTCTCTCATTTTCATATATTTTTATTTATGTAAGCTTTGCATGGTGATATATGCATCTTTGTAAGAGAATAAGGCATGACAAATAAGATTATTAAAAAAGATCAGTTGAGACACAAGGGACTACAAGAAGCAATCCAAGATGCATCAAACTAAAAAAACTATAGGACATATTTCAATGCTATGTACCAACACAAACCTACTCGACCCTTTCTTAGGAAGCACCATAGTAGAAACTCGCATATTGATGAGAGCTAATTAGTATAGAAGCCCATCTATAAAGGTCAAAACATAAAGCCCATTAGAAGGTAACAACTCAGCAAATATCATGTTCAGTAGAAGATCAAACAAATTCACCTTTCTTTATTCATCATTGAGCATAAGATGAAACTTTGTGATTTCAAGCACTGTAACCATCTCAATAATAAATACGTTCATGTATGAACCTTCATAAATAAACTAACAAACACCATGACCCAACAGATCATTGTATCAGAACACCAACAAATACTCCTAGCCTACAGAAACTTAGCCCATTCAAGGTCAGCTGATCAAAAGGCATTCCAAAACCAATCTTGCCAAGCATCTACCTAGAAGAGCTGACAATGCTATAAAAACCATGGGCACTGCTCTATTAATGAGTTTCCATGTTACATTTCTCAGGGAATACTTGATCAATAGTTAGGTAATGTTGCAATTTGAATAAAAAGACTATATATAGCAGATTTTCTAAAGATGAAGGGTAGTAAGAGTCTATACACTCAAAACCAACAAACTTTAGGAGAACACCATGGAATTCTATTGGATGGCTATCCTCACACAAGTCAAATCACTAAAAATCAAGATTTGTTAGTTGAGCGCATTAAGCTTGAAACACCCGTGTCATCAAAATTTGAGTCTATTGTTTTTTAGAAGCATCAACTTTCACATGAAAGGTTGCATGAAAATGTTTTCATTGAGAAGTATGAAACTATAGATGGAAGGTCAAGCATTGAGGGAAACTCTTCAAAATTATATGTATCCTTGTTTAATAATTGTGAACATGTTGGTGATAGTGATGTATTCACACCTAAGAAAGATGTGATCATAAGCTCAGAGGATCCATTTTTCCCTCTATAGATCTCATATGTAGATATCTTATCAAGGAATAATGTATTGGGGAATAATGATTAGAGGATCCATCAGGGGAAAGTGGACTATAAGAAGCACCATGGTATGGAAGCAGTACAAGGAATCTGGATTCCATAGATAATTTTTAGTGAAGGATAATGGGAAGATAAAGGATAATGTATAGTAGAAAAGATTTATAAAATATAGTAGAGATTATTTTATATGCCTAGAATAAGAACTCTATAAAAGTAGAGCGGCATGTATCTAGTGTAACACCTAAGGAAGATATTTGTGACCACACATGATCCATTTGCAAGTATTTCTAATAATCATAAAGCCATAATTTTTACTAAATAAAGGAATGTAGGAATGTTAAGAGTTCAAAAGAATTGTATACTTACAAGAAACTCTATCAGCAAATAGAACAGCTAGTACCACAAGGAACTACTAACATTATTGCCCATAGAGTGTACCAAGTTGAGGCCCATAGAGCGTCTCAGACCCTCCGCCTGTGTACTCATCCTAGAGGAGGAGTCCAGTTTATGGCACCATAGGAGTGTTGAGGCCAGAGAGCCAGTTATCCGGTAGTAGACCAGGACAGCTATCAGACTTAGCTATCCTGGGGTGTCGGCTAAGTCTTGTACGGTGGGATCGTAGTTCACTATGAGTCTTTATATGTAGAGTGCACTTCATTTGATTAGGGCATAAGATAAAATATGTTCATATAGGTTCACAGAGTTAGTTAAAGAGTCAGGAAAGGTTTGAGTTAGTTTCACAATAGTTATCCTTTAAATGAAATTTTAGTATTTTCTGTTAATTAGTTGTATCTACATCTTTGCAGCAATTGTTATCATAATGAAATGTTGGCATCTCCTGTTGTTTAAATTATATTGCTTAGATCTTCTCAGTATAGTATTATCTTGAATTTTATTCCAATTAATAAATATAAATGAGTTATCTGTGATGGTTGGGAGAAATTCTATTCACTGAGCCAGTAGCTCACCAACCTACTGAAACATTTTTTAGGTCAGCGTCAGCACGAGGAAGCTGAAGGATAATATCACCCAAGTTCTTAGAAGGTAGTTCGTAGTTAGGTTTAGAGGTCTCTTAGTCCTTTCCCCTCGGTCCTTGGGCATGTGGTATGGTAGAGAGAGAGAGAATGAGATGTAATATGTAGTTTTGTTTTCAATTAACTGTTGCACTTTATATTCTACAAGTAAGATGTATTATGTTGTTTAAACTCTAAGGTATCTTTCCAGATTTAGAAATAGTAAGTTTGCTTCCATAGTTAGTAAGGTTTCATTTTATTCTAAGTTAAAAGATTTTTCCTTTGAGCTAATTTTGAGTGATTAAGAAAAGAAAAAGTTTAGGGTGTTTTTGTGTTAAGTTGAATCATCATAGTCATGCCCTAATCTCATGATTGGTGGTAAATTGTGGGGTTGGGGAGTGACACAAAGATCATGATTCCATTTGGGTGATCATTTATAGGTTGAGAAAGTTAGCTCACTTTTTACCGGTCAAAACTACCTACATTGTATAGAAGTTGGCACAAATCTACATGGATGAGATAGTTAATTTGCATGGCATATAAGTTACCATAGTATCACACAGATATCCTCAGTTCATGAGTAGGATTTGGAAACGTCTACATACAACATCAGGGACACAGTTGAGTTTAGTAAAGATTTTCATCCATGGATGGGTGGTCAGTCAGAGAGGACCATATAAACATTGGAGGATCTGTTGAGGACATGTGTACTTCAGCTTCTGGGAAGTTTGGATATTTACTTGAGTCTGATAGAGTTTGCCTACAAAATTAGTTACCAGAGAGCATAGACATGGCACCGTATGAATCTTTGTATGCTAAGCATTGTAGGCCACCTCTTTGTTGATATGAGATAGGAGAAAACCAGTTGTTGGGTCCTAAGTTGGTACAACAGACTATAGAGAATATGAAGGTGATCCACGAATAGATAAAGGTAGAAAAAGATAGGTAGAACTCTTATGCAGATAACCATTGTAGACTATTAAAGTTACAAGTTGGAAACCGTGTGTATCTTAAGGTTTCCCCTTTGAAGGGTGTGTTGAGGTTTGGGAAGAAGGGTAAGTTGGATCCTAGGTTTACGGGACCTTACCCTATCATAGCATGAGTTGGGAAGGTGGCATGCAAGTTGGAGTTGCTACTAGAGTTACCCAGTTTGCACAATGCCTTCCATGTTTTGATTTTGAGGATGTGCCACCTAGATACATAGCAGATGATACAGCCAATGGAGGTGGAGTTGATGGAGGATGCCACATATGTTGAGGGTCCAACGTTGATCCTAGATAGGTGTGCACAGAAGCTTAGGAAGAAGGATATAGCTTTAGTGAAGGTGTTGTGGCATCATCATGGTGTAAAGGAAGCCATGTGGGAATTAGAGGATGAGATCTGTAGAAAGTACCCATCCTTATTTGCTAAGGATTTTGGGGGTAAAATCATCATTAAGGATTTATGGCTGCAAGGCCCCTAACCTTGATTAATTCATAAACATAATGGTTTTTCCTAATTGGATGATTAGTTTGGAAAATTGACAGTGATATATGGCTTCACATAATTTGATATAGATATGTGTAAAATCTAAACCAATTCAAACTTTGTTTGCTCCAGTAATACAATTTCATGTAACTTTTGGATCTTTGTGTAAATTACACATTTTTGGGGGGTGTAAGTATAATTTTAATACTTGTTTGAATAGCTTCATAGTATTTGTAAGAATCTTACAATTTTAAATCTCCGTTAGATGCTTTTAACCTGGTCTTCATGGGGTTAAT
Source organism: Alisma plantago-aquatica (assembly GCA_963693085.1). NCBI lineage: Eukaryota > Viridiplantae > Streptophyta > Magnoliopsida > Alismatales > Alismataceae > Alisma > Alisma plantago-aquatica. Next base: position 1,216,964,873 of record OY856411.1, read on the forward strand.
ATGAGTGTTATAAGTTGGTAGTATAGTGTTTCTATCGGGCCAACAGATTCTCGATGCCTAATGAGTTTTCGGTGCCCAATGAGTTTTGGTGCCCGATGACTTTTTGGTGCCCAGTGAGTCTTTGGTGCCATGTGAGTTCTTGATTCCTTGTGACTTCTTGATGCCTGATGAGCCTTTAGTTATCGATGGTATTTTTGGCTAACCAACCAAGGAGTTGATCAGCTGATGGAGCAGTGAAAGACTAAACTTTGGCTTTAATTTCGAGGATGAATTTGTTTTAAGGTGTGTAGGATGTTATAGAATGGAATTTTGAGATTATTGGGTAGCCAATTTGGATAAACAGATTCATGAAATTGAGCAATGGAGTGGTCAACTTAACTTCTTATGTATGTATGAGAATGATGAAATCAACTTCTTTGATTTTATACACTCATGAAGCTAATTATGAAGATAGGGGATTCATGAATTAGTGTGATATAATGATAGCCTTCAAAGTGTGTAGACCTTGCAAAGGCATATCTCTTGGTTTGATGGAGTCTGAATATCTTTTGAGGTTAATTCTATGGTTAAAGTTTCATGAAATTTGGATGTTCCTAGAGAAAGATATAAAGGCTTATATATGATGAATTGTTCAGTATATTTGTATATGATATTGTATCACCCTTTGTCACATGGCCTAGTGGATTTCAGCCTAGTGAGATCCCTGATCATGGGCTTTGGATATGATCAAACAGCTATGAGCACTATCATCGTAGTAGCAGTTATGACCAGCCTTTGAGCATGGTAGTCACCACGATGCCATGTTGAGCGAGGTCGTGGGATGAGGAGCGGTAACGCTTGACTCAGTGCGTGCTCTTTGACAAGGGGATCACACCGATGCCTCATTTGTAGTAAATGAACCTGATGAGAGAGAGAGAAACCTCCCACCCATTATTACCTCTCTGTAGTAGTGAGAATCTGGTAGCGGAGGTAGAATCTGGAGAGGAGAGCTCGACGGAGGAGCACGCATGCACAAAGGAATGATGTGGAGCACCTCAAGTCAGTGGGTGGCTCGCTGGAACCCGACCCGGCAACGCTCACGCCTTGTGTGCAGCGGCGACCAGCGAAGCCCCACGGCGGTAACCTCCTTGAACTGTAAGCAAGAGCGACCAGAGAAACCCTAAGAGATTAGAGGTGCAGTAGAGGGTGCAGAGAAGGTGGTGGGCAAGAACTTCATCGGCGTCGAGGCCTGGTGGTCAGCACGGTGGCGCTTGGGAAGAGGCAGCGCTCCCCTTGACCCCCGTTGTGGTTATGAATGTTTCCAGTGAGCTGACTCGGGTAGAGATTTGGAGGTGAGGAGGAGGAACCTCGAGGCCGGAGGCACCAAAGCAGGAAGGTTGAAGATGATGGAGGTCCTAGGAGTTGACAGGGAGCCTCGGGCTCTCTCCGATTCCCCACCAGAGCTCAACCTGTGTCGTGGCGCCCTTGCGGAACAGAGGATGGCTAGCTCCATGATTGGGCATCCATCAAGAGAGAAAGTGGAGGAGAGACCGTTGACCTGTTGCCACTGGAGACTGGAGCTATGCGGCCGAGATCCCTACGAGGAGCTCTGGAGTTGGATCTCATCAGCGAAGACCCAGCCATGGAGGTGGCCGCGTTGCATAGCAAGGGAGTCGCGTATCGCGACTCACGATCTGAACTGGGAGAAAGAGAGATGTTGTTATGACCCACGTTGAAGTTAGCCAGTAAATACCTCAATTAGCATGAAACACCTTGATTAGTGTTGAGTATATTATTAAATAGCATGGTTAATCAATATAAGCTATGTCATGAATCAATAGTTGAGATTTACTCATATGCGATAATTGATGATGATAGCAATGTTGATTATTAAGTTCATTAAGTTGAATTAAGTACTCACTGATGCGTTGAGTTCTTTGATCAAGTGAGACAGTATAATTAGCATGATTATTCTCTTTGAGATTGTAGTGGATTCCGTGCTTGGCAGTTTGCAAGAGAAATCACCTGATTTGGACTTTCGAGTCAATAGTTATGATCTTTTCCGATTCCAGGGTTGAAATTGCAAAATTTCCAAAACTTTTCTTTATAACCTTCGGTTATTTATCCCTGTTAGTTATCCGTTTACATTTCTTTTGGTTGGAGGCGGTGCACAGGAGTGCAGCCCGCAGGGACGATCGTAGAAGGCGATCTCCGTTTTCCATAATTGTTCCAGGTTCCTTCATCTCTTCTTCTTCCCTTCTTCTTTCCACCTTTCTTCTTCTTCCACCACCTACTCTTCCCACTCTTCCTGCCTTCTTAGCAAGCTGCCGCACAACAGCTTGGCTGCGGCAAGCTGTAGCTTGAGGCCAGTGGCCGTGCCTAGCTGGGAGGAGGTAGATTTGAGGCGGCCAAAGCTCCTAATCAAGGATTTGGACCTCGGCTAGGAGGTTTACGCTGGAAATTTGCCATCAATTCAGCCCAAATCAATGCCTAGTAGCCAATTCCAGTTGGACGTGAAGCTCTGGTTCCGTGAACAGGAACAGTGAAAAATGTAATCAAAGGAAGAAGACAATAGAAATCCGCCCGGAAACAGGCCCTGGGCACATCTCCGGACGAATCCGGACAGTCCAAATCACTGTGAGTAGGATTTCATTTATTTATCATTAATAAACTCAGGCGTTTGAATATTTCCAGTTATGTGCGCGAATTACACTGATAACAGGCGTTATCAGGCGTAGGGCAGCGTTTGGCGTCGCCCGACTTTTTATTTCATAAACTGCTTCTAGACGCTGTTATATGATTAAATTTAGCATTTGATCGGTGTTGATTGAATCGGTTGATTTATATGGTTCATTGGAACCTAAATTACTTATTTGAATGTTGAAATTAGAAATTCATATATGAAAATGGTATGGTTTGGGTATGAACCCAGACAATAGGGATTTCTGATAAATTATCAGATGTACGATTTCAAAGTTGATATGAATAAATAAAAATATGCAATAAAACCCTAATTGCATATATCTTTTGACGTTAATATGTGTAAATTGATATTTACATGAAATGGCATATTTCTCTGAATTATTACCAGAAATTCTCAAGTATTGTTATTAAATTGTGTTGTGATAAGTAATTAACTTTTAATTGAGTTAAGTGATGCACAAACCAAGATTAGGGTTAATGTGCACTTTTTTTTGAGAACTTTAGAGAATTGACAAATGTTGAGTATGATTCTCGTATGTGAAGTAAATTTATTTAATTTGTGCAATAAGATGTTCAATTGCTTAAATTCGCTATGTATGTGCTAGATTGAAATAAGTTGGGTTATTTATGCATTTCTAATTTGTCTGAATGCATGGTATGAGAATTTCTCAGAAATTACAATGATTTGAAACATATTGCTCTGACAGTTTTAGAATGACACTGTATTGTGAATTGATCTGAAATCAGTAAATGTGATATTCCTGTTTGAATGTTTATATGTTAATCAGTTAATAGACTTAGGTGCCCTAACACCGTAGAACCCCTTTTGAGAGGTCTGCATCCAAGGGGGTGAAACTCGTGTTGCAACAATAACTGTGTGGAGTCACAGGCACGAGGATAGAGAGAGGCAGTGTTCAACAACAACGCGTGCGATGTCACGGTGGCACTGGAGTAATAGGGGTTATTCAACATTAATCCGTGCTTGTGTCACGGTGGTAACCCGGTAAGACTCTCCGCCTGTGTGCTCAGGTTTGAGGAGGAGTCTAGAGTTCACTCTTTTGAGAGTGTAGTGAGGCCTTGTGAGCCTGAGGCCTTGTGAGCCTGAGAGTCCTGCAGCAGACCAGGGCTGGCAGTCAGACTTAGCATTTCCCGGGTGTCGCTAAGTCTTGTACGGTGGGATCGTAGTTCGCTACAGATCTTTGTATGCAGAGTACACTGCATATGTTTAGGGCATAAAAATGATAATATGTAATCATATAGGATCACAGTAAATTAATATATCCGAATTTTTGTGCCAATTCTATATATATCTGTTTATTTGTTTAAATATCTGTTGTTGCATAGAAATGTGATTATTATCTGCAAATATGTTATGTCATTAGAACTGCCCTGCTTGTACTGCACTTATGTTTTATTTCAATATCATAAACCTGATGAGTTGTTTAGTGATAGCTAAGTGAAATGCTATTCACTGAGCGAGTAGGCTCATACCTCTACTCAAAACATTTTCAGGTCATCAACATCACAGGAATCTGGAGGATCCTTTCATCCTAATGCTTAGTTTGTAAAAGGTTTATGTAGTTAGTAGTTAGAGGTCTCTTAGTCCTTTCCCCTCGGTCCTTGGGACATGGTGTGGGTGAGAGAGAGTATGTATGGCGAATGTGTATAAAGATGTAAATTAACTGATATGTTTACTTTCTGTTAAACAATATTACATGTTGTAAACTCTGTTTATGTTCTCTAGCCAGTTTAATTGAAATGCTTCCGCAATAGTTATTTATGTTTTAGTTTATAACAATAATTCGGATATCATTACGAGGTTTTAAAAAAAGAAAAAGTTTTCAGTGATTTGTTTATGTGATAATCCCTCCGTCGCGCCCTAATCTCGTGATTAGTAGTTAGTGTGAGATCGGGGTGTGACAGATGCGGACCCGGTCTAGGCAAGTAGATCGATCGGCCAAGGCAAGAGCACCACTATAATAAGCCACATGTCGACTTCTAATTGGCGCAAACGTAATAAAATCCTAGATCTTGCATATTTCATATTAAATACATACAGTGTCAGAAAAATACAAACAAACTATTGAAATTCTCAGAAAATTAATTACAATAACATGGAAGTATAATCTTAGTCTTTTTATGCACTAATCCTAGTGATATTATATAAGTTTTGAAATTCTCATTTGATGGATAATAAATATCAAACGATGGCCTATAATTATGGAAAAATGTCAGTAAGTCCATAACCATGTTTAGAATGCATGTGATTTCAAATATAGCCATGTTAAATCAAAAAATTATGTAATTTGCTCAATATAGCTAATTAGGACTGATAAACCTAAGTTAAATGTAATTAATACAAACATGTTGAATAAACGATGGAATTTACAGAGTAAGCTCATATCAGTATATGGAACCTCAGTTTTAATTATGAGATCATGATGATGCATAGAATCAATGTTATATGAAGATGACCCTTAATACATGGGATGAAACCCTATTTTGAATAATACATGTAACTTAGGGTTAATATGTGCACATCATTATGGGAATTATAATTATCAGTTAATGAAGCCTAATTTTGGACCATAATATGGAAAATAACATCAGTAAGATAATTCTAAGTCAGGAATACAAGTAATGTTGCACACATCCTAATGAACTAAGCTAAACCCTAATGAACACGACTAAGGTTAAGATGAGATGTAAGATGATGAGAATTTGATACTAGTATATGATCTTGTCTTGATCAGGTTTAACAAAGTTATAGATGACATGAGGAATATGTGATTAGAATGATCTATCTCTTTGGAAGGTACGCCATTACCTCTTGCTTGGCTTATTATACATGGTGCTTGTGTTATATGGAAGTAAAGACTTGGAATATGGTATTGATTGAAATGATTGTCTTGTATGATATGTTGCTTGAATTTCCATACTTATGGCTATGAACACCTGCAAACATAATATAGATATTCCATCATAAGATAGCTCATCAACCACTTGGTGGTAGAGCGCATGCATAATGATCACAAACCACTTGGTGGTAGATCATATGATGTTTGTATAATGATCATAAACCACTTGGTGGTAGATCATAAGGCCTAAAAACATCAAACCCTTAGGGGAAGATGTACGAGATATATGATGGAAATAAGCTTAAAATATGTGTTCTCTTTTGTTAATGAATATCTTTGTGCAAGTATACACTTTTCTTATATTTCTTTATAACTGCCAAGTATTAGTTTTATCTTATTGTCAAGATATGATGAGAGGTATATAAAAGACATGTAGGCGTACTCAATACAATATTATTGAATATTGTGCTGACGTGTACCACTTGTAATCTTTTGTTTAGGTTGTGGTTATGCTCTTGAAGATCCAGGATAGTGAGAGTTGTGTGGGGAGTTGATGTACAGGTGGACCTGTTGTCTTAAGATCATGTAGTTTAGTGGTAGTACATGTTTATGTAGAAGTTTGTTGTTCAATATGTAATATCAAATGTTGTAACAATGCATGTTGTAATTATATGTTGAATGGTGAACATGTGTTGTATGGTTTTATTATTGTTCATGTGCATGTACTACTGTGTTTCCTTCTGACTCCCTTGATTTTCTTCTTCTTAATCTAGTGTGAGATGTTTAAATTGGGATGCTCGTTGAGGTGAGGTTTCAATTTGGATGTCACACATCAGATTAAGTTTTAGAAAATTTGGGGACGTCACAAGTGGTATCAGAGCATGAACAATAGCAAAGCCTGGCATGTATTCATTATGCAACTCAAAACTAAAGAACTTGGAACATAATAATCTTTTAGGGTTAGATTAGTCATCTTTTAGAGACTAGATCTAACCTAGCCTCTAGGTTAGCACCTAGATGTCCGAGAACTAGGTCTAGACTGGTGCTTGTTGAGTAGTAAGTCCTTAGATGTCATTCTTTCCTTGTAGTGTAGTGGTATGGGATCTTGCACTATTTGGAAATGACGTGCATCAAGGGAAGAGAAACCCTAGACATATTGTGCATGTTGTCTAGAGTAGCTACACTAGTCTACACCATGTTCTCATCCTTTTCACTAGTTTCCATGACACTGGACTCTCTACTATGTGTGGGACACTCATTTCTAGATTTGGTTTTTGATTCCAAATGAATCGAACCTCAATAGTTTTCTCTGACGCTTGTTTTATCAGAGAAAAACTATATAATATTTTATTATATATGTGTATTATAAAATTGTGTCCCCACACATGTACGAGTAGGAGGTGACCATGCAACCTAAGTGAAAGTGTATGACATCAGTCTAGAAGAGAAAATAGTTCTAGATTAGATGTCTCGAGCCTTATTGATATATATGATAGATGGAATAGATGAAATAAGTTTTGATGATATGATCTAAGTCTTATATAGATGATATATGATGGGTTATGATGATACATGATGTTTGTCTTCGAGGACTTAAGTTCAATTTTGAGGTTTTGAGATAAGTTTTGATGATGCAAGTATATAGGCTTTAATGAGATAAGATATGTTAAGTTAAGATAAGATGTGAATAAGCAAGAGCCTCAATCTCTTTTACGAAGGAGGACCTCTAGTGTTAGGACCAGTTTTGGGGTTAACTCCAAAGAGAGTGAGACCCACAGTAAGAAGGTCAGAGAACCTAGACTCCATGATATGAGAAATATGAGAAATATGTGATATGATATGTCCTAAACTAGAATACTCATGAGTGAATGAGTTGAGTTGCTTTATGCATGATTCCTATAGATATTTTGAACCCTAGATGTCCTCGGGAGGACCAAACCCTAGAGTCAGAGAGAGGCTCGATATATGTGTGCAAGTGGAAATGAATATGAGTGCCTGCCATTTCGGTGAGGGAGAGAGAGTCCCAAGACCCCAGAGGTGGAAACTATGAAATTTTGTGTGAAGCCTCATGCTCGGGTTGGTGGTTCCTCGTAGAGGAATCTAGTGGTGTATATAGAGAGAGTTTTGGGTAAGAATGTCTCACGGGTAAAAACTTATGAAGATAATGTCATACCATGCTTTGGTTTGTGCTTATGTGGCTAAAGCTTGTGAAGTTGATCACGAGTGCCAATGAGGTAATCCGAGAACCCTAGACCAAGAGAGGTAAGATAAAGTATATGTGTGGCAACACATCCCATTATCACACAGATAACGAGGTGTTACGCGAAAACATGAGGAAATCACCATAACCACAGCTTATCAAAAACACGGGTAAATAAAAATTGATTGCGGAAAACTGATAACTGAGAAACATGCTACATTCTAGTCCATATCCTGCAATTAAATATGTTATGTACATATCCACACAAGCCTGGATACATGTCCACATCTTAGAGCAATAGCTGTCCTGTCATAACCATGAGTTCACCACCTATTTATACATATAAAGGCCCACATCCGGCCAGCAGCAGGATATACAAACAACATCGGTCGTACATCGTAAAACAACGTCAGAATGCCACCAAGGACCTGAGAGTACAGGGATGACTCTAGACTCTACAACAAAACATCCAAAACAACATCATCTCCAAAGCTTGCCTTCTACTGATCTTCTTGCTGCTCGGCCGCAACCCCGCGACCACCACCACGACCAGCTCGACCACCTAAAAAGGGTGCAAACCAGTGGAGTGAGACAATTGAACATTGTCCCAGCGGGAGGCATAACTCCCTGCCAAAACTACAAACCTCAGATAAGATAGAGCTTATAACAGCATATTACTGATAAGGAATATAACAGAAGCAGTTATGAAAAACAAGCCATTCTCACCATCAGATTTACCAATTGTACCAACATATTTCCCATTGGAACAGGATTGACAAGATAACATATGAAACCTACCACATATGAGAAATGCACAAGCAACTGTAAGATAACTAAAGTTAACTACACAAACAAGGCCTCAACCAATGTTTCGTGTTTGTCTTAAGCAATATATACTAAACGGCTGGATTATATTTTATTATGCCCTGAGGAAATGAACCGTACCATTAAAATCCAACCTTCGGCTGCGAAGCCCATAGCCGGTGCCATACAAGGTCAATGGAAGAGCCGGAATCCAAGACCTTCTCCGCCTCATGGTCAGTACATGAGAATAACATAAGCAGGACCGCAGTCTCATGCTGAAGTGGTCATAAGCCACAGGGTCAGCTCCTCAGGCTACCCTCTGCCTAGCCCGCCTCGGTACAGGTCACGACGCTAGAAACTGAGCCACGTGTCTAAGCACCATACTCTGATCCATGAACGCATTCATGCTCATTATATCACATATCCTGAGTCATGGGCCATGTTCACCTTGCCCTTATCATAATTGGGCTACGGCCTGAACACCGCACCCTTGAGTCTACAACCGCAGTTGCACTCTTACCTCCTCACTTTAGGCTAGGAGAAACCTCGCATATTCAAAAATATGCGCTCCGGGTTAATCCGCAGGAGAACCCGTTTCATCATCACCCTATCCTGACTGGTGATGAATCTATGGCCAGGGCAAACTACATGATAGATTCCACTGTGATTAATTAGTATCTTTTAGATGGATTGCAAGATTCAACCAAGTTGTATAACATGCAAGATATCACAGAAAGGTAAACAACATAAACTCATCATTATGCATTTCCTACAATTTACATCACACTGATCCAACACAAGAATCTCACATCACATGTTATCACTTGGCCTCTTGCCAACCCTCTAGATCCATCTCAAGGATCATCACATATCATGGGATCTTAATCCCTCATTACATAGGGCCATAGCCTCTCAAGACTTTCAACATCATTATGGAACATCATTCGTAAGACACCTATCATTACAGTGTTCACATTAACCATTTCTCATAGCCTTTCATTGGGCTAAGCATTACCTGCAAGGTTAGCATCATTCAATAACCATATGAATAATCAAGAGACTACTATTATTACCATAGGGTGACAATTAGGGTTAAGTACATTGTCAACATGACAATAATAATTCCATCCATGCCTCGTTTTAAGGTACATATGTAAGCACATTATCCAGCAACCCTAATGCATGCTTATTATTATTACTCTTGGCATAAAAGAGATAACCAAGGTAGTCACACTCGTACACATGTGCCTAATCACAAGGAGATATAAGGAACAAGCTTCAACTAGTCACATAACAAATGTGTCCCCTTATACGACAGACCATACCCTCACAAGAGGTACCAAAAACTCTCACTAAAAGAACCTACTGGGGTAGAGTTCACCCTCACCCAAACCAGGGCGTGCAGCTCTAGCAAGCGGGCAGAGCACAACCCTGAAACGTGAGCAAGCGTGCACCCTTGTCGGGCGTGCAGCTCCAAGGTGCGCAAGGTCATCTCGAGCGAGCCACTCAGGCGTGCAAGCTATCGGGCGAGCACTCATGTGTCGGGTGAGCAAGCTATCGGGAGACACAAGCTGGTGTCGGGCGAGCAGAGTAAAGTCGGGCGACACGGGTACAGGGCGAGCAAGGGAAAGCCGTGTGAGCAAAGCCTGTCGGGCAAGCCAAGGTATCGGGTAAGCAAAGGAGTGTAGGGCGAGCAGAGTGCGTTAAGTGAGTAGAACATGTCAGGTGAGCAGGTGTGTCGGGAGACAGGCCCACCGGGCGAGCAGAACTACTGGGTGAGCAAAGCTACTGAGCGAGCAAAGCTACTGAGCGAGCAGCCCTCCGGGCGAGCAAAGCTCACCCGCACAAGGAACAGAAAGGAAAGTGTTGCTCACTCAAGCCGTGCAGGGGAAACTAGGGCAAGGGTTGTTCGAGCAGCACCTCCCCAAGCACATCTCGACCAAGGTACATCTACTCAAGGTCATCTAGACGAGCTCACCATCTTGCCCAAGGTGAGAAGAGGGTATTGCCCGAGCCACTAGGTCATGAGCTCACCTCAATCGATTAGGAAGGAGGGGTGTTGCTTGTGACACTAGGACTAAAGCTCACTCATCTAGACCAAGGGGAGAAAGGAGTGTTTCTCCCTAAACCCTAGATGTCAAGGATCGGCCAACATGCAAGATAAACAAGAACCAAGCTACCAACGTGCACAGGCAAGATTAAAGCAACATATATGAAAAGAGAGGAGAGTAGTTAGGGTTAGAGTCATGCAACCCGCCTTAAGCTCCAAGCTCCAAGGAAGAAGATGCACTTCAAGCTCTAAGGGATGTCAGCCACCAAGGCTCCTCCAAGGGGGTGTATCGGCCTCCACTCTTCTTCTCCAAGGGTGTGTCGACCTCCAAGCTCCTTCTTCAAGGGTGTGTCGGCCACCAAGCAAGGGAAAGATGGAGTGTGTCGTGCACAAGAGGGAGATGAACTAAAAGGGACCTCAAGCTAAGGAAGGGACCATCTATATAGAAGGGAAGGGAGGAGAAAACAAGGTAAACCTTTGCTATGTGTCGTCCACCCAAGGGACACTTGTCCACAAACTCAAGCCACCACTCTTGCAAGCCATAAGACACGTGTCCAAGATGTGCACCATATGTCCTCCAAACGTGATCAAGGTTGGCCCAAGCATCATGGGCGACACACCAAGCTTGTACTAGGGTGACACACCTCCTCTCTAGGCTGTACTTGGCCGACACAAGGCCCAAGCAAGCCCAAACAAGGAACTCCAAGGCCCAAACAAGCTCAACAAAGGCCCAAAGAACTCAAGCAACAAGCCCAAGCCTTCCTCTCAACTCTAGAGGAAGCAAAGAGAGGAAAAACATCTCACAAGATGACCATCTTGCACACAAAACCCCAAACTTGGGTTATTTGCAAGTAGCCCCCTCAACTCTCAACAAAGCACAACAAAACCCTAATCGCCTCTTAAAGGTGATTATCAAGCACCAAAGCATCAAGATTAAGCAAAACAAACCGGGTAAACCCCAAACGCAGGTCAGGGTCCTTACAAGCTAACCCCCTTTAAGGGATTTCGTCCCCGAAATCCGAAGAGAAAAGCGAGGGATACTTCCTCCTCATCTCTTCCTCAAGCTCCCACGTGGCTTCCTCAATGCCACGACGCTGCCAAAGAACTTTCACAAGAACCAAGTCTTTCCTTTTTAGCTTCTTGATCCTTCTGTCAAGGATCGCCACTGGACCTTCCTCGTAAGTCATATCTGCATCAAGCTCAACCTCGACTGGCTGTATCACTGTACCTGAATACGGATGACTTTTCTTCAGCATACTGACATGAAACACTGGATGCAACCTGTGCAACTCTGGAGGCAACTCTATCTCGTAGGCTACCTTTCCAACACGTGCTGAGACTGGGTAAGGCCCCATATACCTGGGTGCCAACTTACCCTTCCGACCAAACCTTAGCACACCCTTCCAAGGTGAGACTTTAAGATATACTTTGTCTCCTACCTGGAACTCCAACGGTTGTCGGCGATTATCTGCATAAGACTTATGCATGTCCTGTGTCGCTTTCAACTATTGTTGAATCACCTTGATCTTATCTGTCATTTGCTGCACTAGCTCAGGACCCAAAAGCTGATACTCACCAGACTCATACCAACACAAAGGAGATCTACACTTCCTTCCATACAAAGCTTCATAAGGATCCATGTTGATGCTTCGCTGAAAACTGTTGTTGTAGGCAAATTCTATCAAACTCAGATGTACATCCCAGCTGCCTAGGAACTGCAAAACACAAGCTCGAAGGAGATCTTCCACAATCTGAATAGTCCTTTCAGACTGTCCATCTGTCTGCGGGTGAAAGGTTGTACTGAACCTTAACTGCGTTCCCCACTCTCTATGTAGTTGTTCCCAGAAACGACTCGTGAACTGGGGACCTCTGTCAGAAACTATCATTGCTGGCACACCATGCAAACGTACTATCTCATCCACATACACTCGAGCAAGTTTCTCAGCTGTATACGTTGTCTTTACTGGTAGAAAATGGGCAGACTTAGTTAATCTGTCCACTATCACCCAAATGGAATCATGATTCCTAGTTGTCCGGGGTAGACCGACTACGAAATCCATGGTTATATGATCCCATTTCCACTGCGGTATCGGCAAAGGTTGCAACGTACCTACCGGTTTCTGATGCTCAGCCTTTACTTGCTGACAAACCGCACACCTTGCCATGAACTCAGCTACATCTCTCTTCAAATCGGGCCACCAAAACAAATCCTTCAGACTATGGTACATCTTGGTGACACCTGGATGCATAGAATACATCGACGTATGTGCTTCCTCAAGCACCAACTTCCTCAGATCATCAGCATCTAGAACCACCATCCTATCATGATAGCAAACTAGTCCATCATCGGACTCATGAAACCCATCACGCTTGTCGCTGCCGAACTCTGATCTGATCAACTGTACCGCATCATCTATCTGTTGTGCATCCTTGATTTGTTGTCTCAACGTAGGCTTAACTTTCATCTGTGTGAAAAGACCAGACAACAAAGAAACTTCCATCTGCACATTCATCTGTCGTAGAGAAACAAACATATCTCGCCTATGGCATACCAGAGAACTCAACTGTGCCTTCTTTGAAGAAAGAGAAGAAGACTTTCTACTAAGCGCATCAGCTACCACATTTGCCTTACCAGGATGATACTCGATAGTGCAGTCGTAATCATTGATCAACTCCATCCATCGTCGTTGTCGCATGTTTAACTCTTGCTGCGTAAAGATGTACTTCAGATTCTTATGATCCGTAAAGATCTGACACACTTCCCCATATAGATAGTGTCTCCAAATCTTTAACGCATGAACTACTGCTGCCAACTCCAAATCATGAGTCGGATAGTTCTCCTCATGCTTCTTGATTTTCGCGAGGCAAAAGACACTGCATGATCTTCCTGTATCAGCACACAACCTAAGCCCTTCTTGGAAGCATCACAGAAAACAACATAGCCTTTCCCAGGCTCTGGCAAGATCAACACTGGAGCACTGGTCAGCTTCTCCTTTAAGCTCTGGAAAGCTTGTTGACATCGATCATCCCAAACAAATGGTACATCCTTCCTAGTCAACTTTGTCATCGGTAACGCGATCACACTGAAGTCCTTGATAAACCTCCGGTAGTATCCTGCCAAACCAAGGAAACTACAAACTTCTGTTGGCGTTTTCGGTTGTTCCCAATCCGCAACGGATTCCACCTTCTTCGGATCTACTTTGACTCCTTCAGCAAATATCATATGACCCAAGAAAGCCACTTCATCCAACCAGAACTCACACTTGCTGAACTTGGCATACAACTGATGTTGACAAAGAAGAGTCAACGCTTGACGGAGATGTTGCTCATGTTCTAACCTGTCCCAACTATAGATCAAGATATCATCTATAAAGACTATAACAAAATGATCTAAGAACGGACGGAATACTCTGTTCATCAGGTCCATGAAAGCAGCAGGTGCATTGGTTAACCCAAACGGCATAACCACGAACTCGAAATGACCATACCTCATCATGAAAGCTGACTTTGGTATGTCATCTGCCTTTATCCTCAACTGATGATATCCATACCATAGATCGATCTTTGAGAACACGGTAGCACCACGCAACTGATCGAACAGATCATCTATCCTCGGCAATGGGTACTTGTTCTTGATCGTGACCTTGTTCAACTGCCGGTAATCTATACATAACCGCATCGAACCATCCTTCTTCTTAACAAACAACACGGGAGCACCCCACGGCGACGTACTCGGTCTAATAAAACCCTTCTCCAACAACTCTTGCAACTGCTTCTTCAACTCTGTCATCTTTGCTGGAGCCATCCTATACACTGACTGTGCAACTGGCTGCGTTCCAGGAACCAGATTGATCTCAAAATCAATCTCTCGGGGTGGAGGAACACCAGGAAACTCCTCAGGAAACACGTCTGCAAACTCCCGAACTACAGATACCTCCTCAAGACTAGGACCCTTCGCCTTGGTAACCACAATGGTATCCACCATGTGAGCAAGGAACGCCTCACATCCTTGTCGTAACAACTTGTCTGCCACCATAGCTGATACCAAACATGTCGGAAGAATCTTGCTGTCTCCCTGGAAGATCCCTTTCTCTCCAGCAACATCAAACACTGCCTACTTGGAACCACAGTCCAGGACAACCTTATACTTCTCTAGGGTATCCATCCCAAGGATAACATCGAAACCATGCATATCAAGTGGTATAAGATCCACTTGGATGTGATGTCCCGAAAAAGACAAAACACAAGATGGACACTCTTCTAGAAGCAAAGAGGAACCATCAAGAGGGGTTTCTAACAACAAGCTATCCTTCTTACAACTAACAGGTAAATGACAGTTTTCAAGCATACTATAGGCGATAAAAGAGTGTGTAGCACCCGGGTCAACCAGAACAGATATAAAGCAAGAAGAAGACATATCATAATGAAATAACTCCATCTGACCTGTCACCACTCGCGGGTTGACTATCGCCTCCGGCTGATTCATGGCATAGAATCGAGCCGTAGCTTGCTGTCCACGGCCTCTACTTCCTTGAGCATACGATCCAGCCTGAGACGCTTGACCGCGTCCTCGACCTCTGCTACCACTGGGCTGTGGTCTTTCTGACCTCTGAAAACTCTGCCTCGGTTGCTGCGTCACCTCAACATCTCTATTCGGGCATTGTAACTTGAGATGCCCGGTCTGTCCACAGAGATAGCACGCCCTATCTTCAAACTGTGGCCTAGCTGGCCCTGTTACTGCCACTGAAGCTGAACTGTGCGCCTTAGGCTATGAAGAAACATAACCTATCCCCTTACTCGGAGACCACTGAGATGGCACACCAGAACTTCTCGTCACTGACGGTGCTGAAAACCTAGGCTTCTTAAAGCCACCAAACCTTCGTCCTTGAAACTGAGCAAGTCTTTTAAGAGACATAGACTCTCTTTTCTCCCTTACTGACCTCTCGATCCGTCGAACATATTCCACGAATGTAGCAAACCACTCTCAGTTCTCCAACGCAGACACTGGGGTTGTCAACTCAGCACTCAAACCCTTCTCGAAACGTCTGATCCGTTCCTCGTCTGTTGCTGCCATGTGAGGACAGAACCTCAACAGATCCATAAACTTGGCCTCGTATTCGGTGATGTTCATCATTCCTTATCGCAACCTCTCGAACTGACTGATCTTCTCATCCAGGTACATCTTGGGAAAGTATCTGGTGACGAACTCACGTCAAAACACTTCCCAACAGATCACCTCACCAGGCCGCTTCTCTTCTTCTATGGTCCACCAGTGACCAGCACTACCTTTCAGAAGGTAGACAACATGCTTTACCTTGTCTGCTTCAGGGATGTCGAGGATCCGGAAAGCCTTCTCAAGACTTGTCAGCCACAGATATGCATCCGCTGGATCAGCAGTTCCAGTATAATCCGAAGCTCCAACTCGGCGAAGCCGCTCGAAGGTCTTCCCAATACCCGATGCTTCTCCATGGGGAACCTGTGCTCGCGGAGGAGGCACTGGTAATCGCTCAACCATGAGATTCATCATAGCCATTAACTGCCCCATAAGCTGTTGGTAAGTAGGATGTTCAAGAATGGCTGGGTTAGGTTGGGGGACCTCAGGCACCCGATCTTCATGTGCCTGTCCATCTACTCCATCAACCGATGCAGCATCACTGTACTCTGCAGAGTGTTCTTCATGGTTTCCAGACATCTTGACTTATCTTCCGCTGAGGGCAGAAGATATTGTAAGAAAACCTGGACACACATAAGAACAAACTCAACCTAGTCCTAAATCCCTGTAGACTCAGCGAACCTAAGGCTCTGATACCAAAACTTGTGGCAACACATCCCATTATCACACAGATAACGATGTGTTACGCAAAAATGTGCGGAAATCACCATAACCACAGCTTATCAAAAACACGGGTAAATAAAAACCGATTGCGGAAAACTGATAACTAAGAAACATATTACATTCCAGTCCATATCCTGCAAGAAAATATGTTATGTACATATCCACACAAGCCTGGATACATGTCCACAGCTTAGAGCAACAGTTGTTCTGTCATAACCATGAGTTCACCACCTATTTATACATATAAAGGCCCACATCCAGCCAGCAGCAGGATATACAAACAACATCAGTCGTACATCGTAAAACAACGTCAGAACACCGCCAAGGACCTGAGAGTACAGGGATGACTCTAGACTGTACAACAAAACATCCAAAACAACATCATCTCCAAAGCTTGCATTCTACTGATCTTCTTGCTGCTCGGCCGCAACCCCGCGACCACCACCACGACCAGCTTGACCACCTAAAAAGGGTGCAAACCAGCGGAGTGAGACAATTGAACATTGTCCCAACGGGAGGCATAACTCCCCGCCAAAACTACAAACCTCAGATAAGATAGAGCTTATAACAGCAGATTGCTGATAAGGAATATAACAGAAGAAGTTATGAAAAACAAGCCATTTTCACCATCAGACTTACCAATTGTACCAACATATTTCCCATTGGAACAGGATTGACAAGATAACATATGAAACCTACCACATATGAGAAATGCACAAGCAACTATAAGATAACTAAAGTTAACTACACAAACAAGGCCTCAACCAATGTTTCGTGTTTGTCTTAAGCAATATATACTAAACGGCTGGATTATATTTTATTATGCCCTGAGGAAATGAACCGTACCGTTCAAATCCAACCTTCGGCTGTGAAGCCCATAGCCGGTGCCATACAAGGTCAATGGAAGAGCTGGAATCCAAGACTATCTCCGCCTCATGGTCAGTACATGAGTATAACATAGGCAGGACCGTAGTCTCATGCTGAAGTGGTCATAAGCCACAGGGTCAGCTCCTCAGGCTACCCTCTGCCTAGCCCGCCTCGGTATAGGTCACGACGCTAGAAACTGAGCCACGTGTCTAAGCACCGTGCTCTGAGCCATGAACGCATTCATGCTCATTATATCACATATCCTGAGTCATGGGCCATGTTCACCTTGCCCTTATCATAATTGGGCTACGGCCTGAACACTGCACCCTTGAGTCTACAACCGCAGTTGCACTCTTACCTCCTCACTTTAGGCTAGGAGAAACCTCACATATTCAAAAATATGCGCTCCGGGTTAATCCGCAGGAGAACCTGTTTCATCATCACCCTATCCTGACTAATGATGAATCTATGGCCAGGGCAGACTACATGATAGATTCCATGGTGATTAATTAGTATCTTTTAGATGGATTGTAAGATTCAACCAAGTTGTATAACATGCAAGATATCACAGAAAGGTAAATAACATAAACTCATCATTATGCATTTCCTACAATTTACATCACACTGATCCAACACAAGAATCTCACATCACATGTTATCACTTGGCCTCTTGCCAACCCTCTAGATCCATCTCAAGGATCATCACATATCATGGGATCTTAATCCCTCATTACATAGGGCCATAGCCTCTCAAGAATTTCAACATCATTATGGAACATCATTCGTAAGACACCTGTCATTACAGTGTTCACATTAACCATTTCTCATAGCCTTTCATTGGGCTAAGCATTACTTGCACGGTTAGCATCATTCAATAACCATATGAATAATCAAGAGACTACTATTATTACCATAGGGTGACAATTAGGGTTAAGTACATTGTCAACATGACAATAATAATTCCATCCATGCCTCGTTTTAAGGTACATATGTAAGCATATTATCAAGAAACCCTAATGCATGCTTATTATTATTACTCTTGGCATAAAAGAGATAACCAAGGTAGTCACACTCGTACACATGTGCCTAATCACAAGGATATATAAGGAACAAGCTTCAACTAGTCACATAACAAATGTGTCCCCTTATATGACAGACTGTACCCTCACAAGAGGTACCAAAAACTCTCACTAAAAGAACCTACTCGGGTAGAGTTCACCCTCACCCAAACCAGGGCGTGCAGCTCTAGCAAGCGGGCAGAGCACAACCCTGAAACGTGAGCAAGCGTGCACCCCTGTCGGGCGTGCAGCTCCAAGGCGCGCAAGGTCATCTCGGGCGAGCCACTTAGGCGTGCAAGCTATCGGGCGAGCACTCATGTGTCGGGTGAGCAAGCTATCAGGCGACACAAGCTGGTGCCGGGTGAGCAGAGTAAAGCCGGGCGACACGGGTACAGGGCGAGCAAGGGAAAGCCGCGTGAGCAAAGCCTGTCGGGCGAGCCAAGGTATCGGGTGAGGAAAGGAGAGTAGGGTGAGCAGAGCGCGTTAAGCGAGTAGAACATGTCGGGTGAGCAGGTGTGTCAGGCGACAGGCCCACCGGGTGAGCAGAACTACTGGGTGAGCAAAGCTACTGAGCGAGCAAAGCTACTGAGCGAGCAGCCCTCCGGGCGAGCAGAGCTCACCCGCACAAGGAACAGAAAGGAAAGCATTGCTCACTCAAGCCGTGCAGGGGAAAAGTAGGGCAAGGGATGTTCGAGCAGCACCTCCCCAAGCACATCTTGACCAAGGTACATCTACTCAAGGTCATCTAGACGAGCTCACCATCTTGCCCAAGGTGAGAAGAGGGTATTGCCCGAGCCACTAGGTCATGAGCTCACCTCAATCGATTAGGAAGGAGGGGTGTTGCTCGTGACACTAGGACTAAAGCTCACTCATCTAGACTAAGGGGAGAAAGGAGTGTTGCTCCCTAAACCCTAGATGTCAAGGATCGGCCAACATGCAAGATAAACAAGAACCAAGCTACTAACGTGCACAGGCAAGATTAAAGCAACATACATGAAAAGAGAGGAGAGTAGTTAGGGTTAGAGTCATGCAACCCGCCTTAAGCTCCAAGCTCCAAGGAAGAAGATGCACTTCAAGCTCCAAGGGATGTCGGCCAGCAAGGCTCCTCCAAGGGGGTGTATCGTCCTCCACTCTTCTTCTCCAAGGGTGTGTCGACCTCCAAGCTCCTTCTTCAAGGGTGTGTCGGACACCAAGCAAGGGAAAGATGGAGTGTGCCGTGCACAAGAGGGAGAGGAACTAAAAGGGACCTCAAGCTAAGGAAGGGACCATCTATATAGAAGGGAAGGGAGGAGAAAACAAGGTAAACCCTTGCTATGTGTCGTCCACCCAAGGGACACTTGTCCACAAACTCAAGCCACCACTCTTGCAAGCCATAAGACACTTGTCCAAGATGTGCACCATATGTCCTCCAAACGTGATCAAGGTTGGCCCAAGCATCATGGGCGACACACCAAGCTTGTACTAGGGCGACACACCTCCTCTCTAGGCTGTACTTGGCCGACACAAGGCCCAAGCAAGCCCAAACAAGGAACTCCAAGGCCCAAACAAGCTCAACAAAGGCCCAAAGAACTCAAGCAACAAGCCCAAGCCTTCCTCTCAACTCTAGAGGAAGCAAAGAGAGGAAAAACATCTCATAAGATGACCATCTTGCACACAAAACCCCAAACTTGGGTTATTTGCAAGTAGCCCCCTCAACTCTCAACAAAGCACAACAAAACCCTAATCGCCTCTTAAAGGTGATTAGCAAGCACCAAAGCATCAAGATTAAGCAAAACAAACTGGGTAAACCCTAAACGCAGGTCAGGGTCCTTACAATATGCATATGAGATACTCATAGAGTTGAGTTAGCTCAGAGAGACTGAGCATGGAACTACCCTCATGGTAAGGGTTAGGACCTCAATTGGACTAGATAAAGTTTTTTTATATGTTCGATTAGCCACTCACATAAGTTTGTTTAGCACTACCATGGTATTATACATGTAAGGATGCAATCTAATCTCAAGACGTGATATGTAGACATGATATGATGGAAACCTAGAGATGGTTTAATAGATAATGATGCATAAATGGTTAACCATATACATGAATAATGATGATAATGTCATATTATTGGTTAATCTTGTGATGAAATCACTAGTATATGTTTTAATTTAATATGAACAATGAAATAAGATCTTACGAATGAAGCATGTTACATGATGTGTTAATCTTAGTGCATCATAAAGATGAAATATACAGTTTGATAATTAGCACAACATAATGATGGTGATGCCTTATTATGATCTATATAGATAAAGTGTGTTAACTTAACTCCTTTAGAACATGGTAATATGATGTGGGGACCCTAATGCTTGGATAAAAGAAGGATGCAACCCTAACGTATGAGATATGACATGAAATAACCCTTTTGAAGGGGTAGTTCACCCGAAATGCTTTAATTGCCTCCTAGAAGTGGTACATATATGTTTTGGAGATTATTTTCATGGAGCTTTGTTTTTTTGGATGTAATGCACATAGAGTGGTGCCCTTGAAATTGATGAAATTCCCTGAAGTAAGAGCATGTCTTAATTTTGAGGATGAAATTTCTTTTAAGATGTATATGATGTGAAAGACTGAACTCTGGCTTTGATTTCGAGGATGAATTTGTTTTAAGGTGTGTAGGATGTTATAGAATGGAATTTTGAGATTATTGGGTAGCCAATTTGGATAAATAGATTCATGAAATTGATCAATGGAGTGGTCAACTTAACTTCTTATGTATGTATGAGAATGATGACATCAACTTCTTTGATTTTATACACTCATGAAGCTAATTATGAAGATAGGGGATTTCATGAATTAGTGTGATATAATGATAGCCTTCAAAGTGTGTCGACCATGCAAAGGCATATCTCTTGGTTTGATGGAGTCTGAATATCTTTTGAGGTTAATTCTATGGTTAAAGTTTCATGAAATTTGGAGGTTCCTAGAGAAAGATATAAAGGCTTATATATGAATTGTTGAGTATATTTGTATATGATATTGTATAACCCTTTGTCACATGGCCTAGTGGCTTTCAGTCTAGTGAGATCCCTGATCTTGGGCTTTGGATATGATCAAACAGCTATGAGCACTATCGTCATAGTAGCAGTTATGACCAGACTTGGAGCATGGTAGTCACCACGATGCCATGTTGAGCAAGGTCGTGGGATGAGCAGCGGTTTCGCTTGACTCAGTGTGTTCTCTTTGATGAGGGGACCACACCGATGCCTCATTTGCAGTAGATAAACCTAACGAGAGATAGAGCAACCTCCCACCCATCATTGCCTCTCCGCAGTAGTGAGAATCTGGTAGCGGAGGTAGAATCCGAAGAGGAGAGCTCGACGGAGGAGCACGCTTGCACAAAGGAACGATGTGGAACACCTCAAGCCAGTGGGTGGCTCGTTGGAACCCGACCCGGCAACACTCACGCCCTGCGTGGAGCGGTAGACCAGCGAAGCCCCACGGCGGTGACCTCCTTGAACTGTAAGTAAGAGCGACCAGCAACAACCCTAAGAGATCAGAGGTGTAGTAGAGGGTGCAGAGAAGGTGGTGGGCAAGGACTTCACCGACGTCGAGGCCTGGTGGTCAGCATGGCGGCACTTGGGAAGAGGCAGCGCTCCCCTTGACCCCCGTTGTGGCTACGAATGTTTCCAGTGAGCCAACTCAAGTAGAGCTTTGGAGGCGAGGAGGAGGAACCCCGAGGCCAGAGGCACCAAAGCAGGAAGGTCGAAGATGATGGAGGTCCTAGGAGTTGACAGGGAGCCTCGAGCTCACTCTGATTCCCCACCAGAGTTTAGCTTGTGCCGCGGCACCCTTGCGGAACAGAGGATGGTTGGCTCTACGATTGGGCATCCATCAAGAGAGAAAGTGGAGGAGAGACCACCGGCTTGTTGCCAATGGAGACTGGAGCTATGCGGCCGAGATCCATGTGAGGAGCTCTGGAGTTGGATCTCATCAGCGGAGACCCAGCCATGGAGGCAGCCGTGTTGCAGATAGCAAGGGAGCCGTGTATCGTGACTCACAGTCTGAACTGGGAGAAAGAGAGACGTAGACTTGGTCTAGGCAAGTAGACCGGTCGGCCAAGGCAAGAATGCCACTATAAGAAGCCACGTGTCAACTTCTAATTGGCGTAATGGTAATAAAATCCCAGATCTTGCATATTTCATAATAAAAACATATAGTGTTAGAAAAATACAAACAAACTACTGAAATTCTCAGAAAAATAATTACAATAACATGGAAGTATCATCTTAGTCTTTTTATGCATTAATCTTAGTGATATTATATAAGTTGTGAAATGCTCATTTGATGGATAATAAATATCAAACGATGGGCTATAATTATGGAAAGATGTCAGTAAGTCCATAACCATGTTTAGAATGCATATGATTTCAAATATAGCCATGTTAATGCAGAAAATTATGTAATTTTCTCAATATAGCTAATTAGGGTTGATAACCCTAAGTTAAATAGAATTAATACATACATGCTCAATAAACGATGGAATTTACAGAGTAAGCTCATATCAGTATATGGAACCTCAGTTTTAATTATGAGATCATGATGATGCATAGAATCAATGTTATATGAAGATGACCCTTAATACATGGGATGAAACCCTATTTTGAATAATACATGTAACTTAGGGTTAATATGTGCACATCACTATGGGAATTATAATTATCAGTTAATGAAGCCTAATTCTAGACCATAATCTGGAAAATAACATCAGTAAGATAATTCTAAGTCAAGAATACTAGTAATGATGCACACATCCTAATGAACTAAGCTAAACCCTAATGAACACGACTAAGGTTAAGATGAGATGTAAGATGATGAGAATCTGATGCTAGTATATGATCTTGTCTTGATCAGGTTTAACAAAGTTATAGATGACATGAGGAATATGTGATTAGAATTATCTATCTCTTTGGAAGGTACGCCATTACCTCTTTCTTGTCTTATTATACATGATGCTTGTGTTATATTGTAGTAAGGACTTGGCATATGGTATTGATTGAAATGATTGTCTTGTATGATATGTTGCTTGAATTTCCATACTTATGGCTATGAACACATGCAAACATAATATAGATATTCCATCATAAGATAGCTCATCAACCACTTGGTGGTAGAGTGCATGCATAATGATCACAAACCACTTGGTGGTAGATCATATGATGTTTGTATAATGATCATAAACCACTTGGTGGTAGATCATAAGGCCTAAAAACATCAAAGCCCTTGGGGGCAGATGTACGATATATATGATGTAAATAAGCTTAAAATATGTGTTCTCTTTTGTTAATGAATATCTTTGTGCAAGTATACATTTTTCTTATATTTCTTTATAACTGCCAAGTATTAGTTTTATCTTATTGCCAAGATATGATGAGAGGTATATAAAAGACATGTAGGCGTACTCAATACCATATTCTTGAATATTGTGTTGACATGTACCACTTGTAATCTTTTGTTTAGGTTGTGGTTATGCTCTTGAAGTTCCAGGATAGTGAGAGTTGTGTGGTGAGCTGATGTATAGGTGGACATGTTGTCTTAAGATCTTGTAGTTTAGTGGTAGTACATGTTTATGTAGAAGTTTGATGTTCAATATGTAATATCAAATGTTGTAACAATTCATGTTGTAATTATATGTTGAATGGTGAACATGTGTTGTATGGTTTTATTATTGTTCATGTTCATGTGCTAATATGTTTCCTTCAAGCACCCTTGATTTTCTTCTTCTTAATCTAGTGTGAGATGTTTAAATTGGGATGCTCTCTGAGGTGAGGTTTCAATTTGGACGTCACACATCAGATTAAGTTTTAGGAAATATGGGGACGTCACATGAGCTTTGTGTGTGTGTGCTTGGTCGATGATTATCTCTGCCTAACAACATGATTGAACTGTACCGACATCCACCCACCTATAAATATCCCATTTTCTCTTCTCTTCTCTCTCTTTTCTCTCATCCTTTACTCTCTATTATTGCAAGACAAAGGCTGAAAAAAATCCATCGAGGTCGACAGTCGAGGGATTTCGTGGATGCATGTTTGAGTTTAAGTTCATCTTAGACTAATCTAAGGCCATTGATCATGTTTCTTGCTACATTCATGTAAGATACTTACTTTTCTACCTATTTCATGTTGTTCTTCACCCTTGTTCTTCCTATAGACGAATTCCATGGTGTCTTCTTGCAAGAAACCTATAGATAAGGGTTGAGAACTCTCATTTCTTCCTTCCTTTCTCTAGAACCACCTTGTTTTTGGAAAGAGAATGTGTTCTTGGAGTTTTGATGGATCGAGCTTGATGTTTTTTTGCTAATTCCAAAGATTTCCATCTTAGAATTCAGTTTTCCTCTCGTCCAAACAAGTGATATAACCTTAAACACATTTGTTGCATACTCTCTCTGCATTCATGGCTTAATCATACTCTAGAAAGTCATAAAAATGCAAAATAGTGATCTTATAAGTTCTAATTTTAGTCTAAAGAAGATTATGGCACGAGATCTTAAGTTATATTTAAACCTTTGAAGATGTTCCTGGATGTAGAGTGTTTTTTTTATCATACAAGTCTAATTTTTTGATATATGGGTGCATTAAACCCAAAATGATGTCATATATGTGATATCTTGATGCTTAACAAATTGAAATCTAACCCATGTATTTTCCCTACTATATGGTGGCTATTATTTGGAGTTTATAATGCTTAAAAATTATTGTTATGGTGATGTAATGAATATAAAA
The DNA here is from genome assembly GCA_963693085.1 of Alisma plantago-aquatica. Lineage (NCBI taxonomy): Eukaryota > Viridiplantae > Streptophyta > Magnoliopsida > Alismatales > Alismataceae > Alisma > Alisma plantago-aquatica. Next base: position 1,216,989,995 of record OY856411.1, read on the forward strand.
CGAAACTCCAATAATGAAGATAGCCCATCAATGATAGGTTTCGAGCTTATGATTGCTTACTTCTTGAAAATGGCATAACTTTTACATCCAATGTGATTTTAAGTTGAAATTTTGGCGCTTTGATTATGAGTCATTAAGCTTTCTAAGAGTTGAGATTTTATTGATGTTCCTATGTGGAGTTATTACCATTTGGGTACAATTGAAAATTTTGCTCTTCTGAGTTCCAAATTTTAGGGTTGGTCCCCCATATGACCAATGACGATTGGGTATGCTACAATTGAGTAATATCAAATTATTTTACACATTTTATATTGTTTGAGGTTGTAATTCCCAATTATTTTTATAAGATTATTCTAGATATTTATGTGTAACTTGATTGATGTAGTCAAAAATGCTTAATTGACTTAAGTAATCAACTATAACCTTAATCATATAGTTCCCTAAGATCGTAGGACTATCTCAGTGTCTAGATTTTCTTGATAGCAAAATGAATAATCTGAAAGAACATCAAAGTCATATATGATTGAGTATATGTGGGTGTAGGGAGGGTATATCTTTGACAACCTAACTTTTCTCTCACATCTAATGTACTCTTTCTCACTCATCAAGTGTTCATCTCACCTAATATGATATCTGTTACATGATTTTGGTGTGTTGATGACCCAATTTGATCTCTATGTGCTTGATATTCTAATTTGTGACATATTTAGCTCACAGACTTAAGTTTCAAGCTCTTAATGCATCATACTCTTGTCAGCAATATTGGACCTCCAAATTGTGATATTCATGATCCTTAGTTTAATTCATGATGTATATGTTTCAATTATCTTCCCAAGGACATAAGAAGCACCTCAATTGGACCTTCATAGTCCAAGTTATAAGATTTTGAAGATACCTTATTTTACTTGGATTCAATCCAAATTTTAGTCTTTTGCTTTCATTTTGGATCGGTCCAAGCACAGCCCCGAGAGGGCACGCAGCCCAATTGCCACCACCCCCATTTCTTAACCCTAATGCATCTCTGATCTTGGCCATTAGAACAGGGGACTAGAGATCTAACGGTAGATTTGTCCTCTTTGTCCATATGGTGCACGAGTGCCAATTGCATTGCACCCCCCAACCACCACCTCGGCACCATCCTTACTGTAACATCCCTGACATGGGTTATGTGTTAACCCTAGATGATTTATATAATAAGGTTGAGTAGATGCTTAATCTTATCTTGTGAAAAGTAATTAGGGCTCAAGAGGAACTTATATTTCAATTTTAGTCCTTTTAAATAATGTTGAAATAATGTTTCACTTGATTTGGACTAAAGTGCAAATTACCCAAGTTGAGGGGTTAAATTTAAATTGTGCATGACAATATGTTCCTCATATGTTGAAGAATCATGAGATTGGATATGATACAGAGTTATGGCTTGTGGTATCCTGAGTACCAAGAAAGAGCTGATAAAGCAATGTTTGTGCATTTAGACCTAGTTTTGGTATAATGTGCAATTTACCCAAAACTTAGGTTTCAATATGCAAATTACCACTTCAGTAAGGTCCCTAATGTTTCTTGGCATCATGTAGAGAAAATAAAATGAGAGGGGCGCCTCATTTGAATTAAGTTGGAGGAGAGAGAATCTTGATATTAAAATAATCAAGATTTAAGCCTAAGTGAAACCCTAATTCAATTTAGTGCAAAAATAAATATAATAATTGAAGGGCCTTCAACCAAAAACGAGATTTTTGAATTTTCTCAAGTGTGAAAACCTTTGTGCCTTTTCTAGGCCACGAAAATATCCAAGGGAAGTGGATAACTCACTCACCTTATTATAAGGAAAAGAAATATCCACTCACTTATGGATATTAGTATAATATGATTTGAGGTGCTTAATTTGCTTTTCTTTAAATCATGGATAATTGAGAGGAATAATAGGAAAACAAGATAGCCTCGTATCCAAGGAGTTGAGGGGGAATAGGCGGTACTATTTTTGGGATTAAATGAATTTTTATAAGGCATTTTCTTTCTCCTTGAATTTCTTATAAAAGTACCCTTTACAAGCCAAACCAAGGGCTTTTTCATTTCCATTTCTTTTCCCTTGCTTTGAAAACGACCAAGGAGCTTTGGAGGATCAGTAGTACGACCCCCAACCTGTTTGTAAGCTTCTTGGCCTCCTTTCACCTTGAATCCATGGTGAAAATCGAAAATCAATGTATGAATTCTTCATATCTCGATTCCCTCTTCAATTATAACCATTCCTTTTCACTCAAAGCTTGAGGACGACCCTTGGAATAGTGAAAGGAGTTGCATCCACCATTATTGGCGTGTGCTTGGAGCTATGGAGCTCAATTGGAGGCGGGTTTTATAACTTGAACCCTTGAAATTGTTATCGCATTCAATTCCCTATCAATTGTTGATGTTTTCTTCATTTCCAAAATTTATCTTGGGTGATTGATGCAAACACCATGGAAACCACATAAAACTTTGTGGGTTTGGAGCTTGATGATGATGACATCATCAAAATCACACACCTCCCCAAATATCTAGGGCAAATGGTTTCAATAGTTTGGTCCAAACGGTTTCACCAAACCGTTTGGAGACCAAACGGTTTCCAAACCGTTTGGAGTTTGGAACTCCAAACCGTTTATAGGAGTTGACCATTTGGATGGGTTGACCATTTGAGGTCTGAACCCTAGTATGTGTTGGATGATGATCCAATGGATCCAATTCATTAGTTCAACATATGGACAATCTTTCAAATAGAAACCCTAATCAGCTAAGTGTTGAATTTTCAATTGATTGAGATGATGTTTTGGGTTGATTGAACCAAATGGTTTCAAAACCATTTGGGAATCACCCAAACGGTCTAAAGAACGTTTGGGGTTCACCCAAGACCGTTTGGAGGTCTAGGGTTGAGTATGGTTGGATATTTTAAGATCCAAAGATACCAAATTGAAATGCAATCAATTGTTGATTTGATAATCAATCCAATGATCCAAACCCTAATTGGATGTCATGGATTTTGACGATGAGATGGGAAAATGGTCTCAAGACCGTTTTGAGATCATAAAAATGATCCCAAAACCGTTTGGGGGTTATTCATGACCGTTTGAGGTCAGGTCATATCATGTAATGATGATGGTTCACTGATTTCAATTGAATTGGTTCCACAATGTCAACCATTGATGGTTCCACAATTTCAAAACCCTAAGTAATGGTTTCTTGATTATCAACCCTAGTTCAATTGGGTTTAAAACCCTAATTGAAGGTATAATTGAATGGTGATTCAGTGGTTCAATTGAAAGATACATTAGTGGTCCAATTGATAGTTGGTCCATGGATTGAAACCATGAATTGTTTAAGTGTTGCAGACCCTTTTTGGTCCATTCGGTTTTGAGGAGGTTTAGACCAAACAGTCTCAAGAACATTTGGGACCAAATGATCCCAAACCGGTTGAGACTCAAACGTTTTCAAGTGTTCACTTTAGCAAACGGTTTCAAGTGTTCACTTTAGCAAATGGTTTCAAGTAACTACTTTGCTAAACGGTTTCAAACCGTTTGAACTTATTGGTCAAGACCGTTTGAGATCTAAGTGATCAAGATCATTTGAGGTCTAAGTGACCAAGACCTTTTGAGATTCAAATTGGTTAAACCATTTGGACACCTAATATGATCAAAGGTCAAATAGTTACTTGATTATTAATGATGTGGACCAAAGATGATTATGAAGGTTGACCCTAACTATGTGTACTTAATTGAAGAGTTGACCTAGATCAATCTTGGAGTAATGTAACATCCTAGATAGGATGAGAGGGAGAGAGAATGAGAGAGATGATTGTTTACATAATAAGCCCTAATTCTCTCATTATGAATAAATATGTAATCAGGGTTTGATCCATAACAATGATATCATGAAATCCTCATTGAAAAGATTGATGTACCCTGATCCTAATTTAGGGCCAAGCTATGTGAGACCCTAATTTAAGGAAAAGCTCAGTGAAACCATAAACTATGGTGATTATGTAACCCTAACTTAGTGTAACAATGTAAGAAACCTTGTTTTAATGGGAAATGTACATCCTAACCCTAATTTGGGTATGAGGTAAGAGAAACCTTACTTGGATGTGAATGGTAAACCTTAATCCCTAAAATGGGGTAAAGGTGCATGAAACCCTAATATAGGGTAGTGCCATTAATACTATGTGAAGCTTTAACACTGGGTGATGTGTTGTGAAATCTTAATTTCACATAATACTAGGTGAATCCCTGATATAGAAGGATGATTATGTGAAACTCTATTGAAGAGCAATACTATGTGAAATCCATAAATGTATGGAAGATGCTATATGAATCCTCAAGTTATAAATATGGAGAATCCTATTCCTAATAATGGAATAGTGATTAATGTTTTGACAAATGTAACACCTAGAGAGGTTGATAATGGATATCCCTATATCAATAGTTCGTAACTCAAGGATGATTACATATTATTGGCAATGGTCATATATTCTAAGTGAGTGACTAATGCCCAATACATTACATGATAAATGTGATAAACTGGTGCATAAAGTATTAGGATGGGGAATACCCTAATACAAGCTAAGTGGATGAACTCAAGAAAGATAAAGGTGTTGAGGGAAGTGATACATCAAGATATGATAGATATCATATCCAACACCCCAATACTGACATACCTTGATGTGTTATAAGTTCAATATAATTTGATGAGTGACATATGAAATGTGTCATGTCGATTGTTACATTGAGATGTAATGCACTTTGATGAATGTAGGCTAACATGCCTTATGAAAAGGTTAATCCAAACCTATAAACTATGATGTAATCATATTCTGGAAAAGATGAGAGAGAGACTCATACTGTGTGTTGATAACTCATTTAATGATGAAATGATGAGAATAAATAACTATGATTGAATACTTATATTATCCATATTGATTCCTTGATATGTGAACCCTAATATAGGGTAATGCTATGTGAAACCCTAATATAAGTTAATACTATGTGAACCCTAATACAGGGTAATTCTATGTGAAACCCTAATATAAGTTAATTCTATGTGAACCCTAATACAGGGTAATGCTATGTGAAACCCTAATATAAGTTAATGCTATGTGAACCCTAATACATGGCAATGCTATGTGAAACCCTAATATAAGTTAATGCTATGTGAACCCTAATATAGGGTAATTCTATGTGAAACCCTAGTACATGATGATGCTATGTGAAGTCTTAACATAGAGTAATCCTATGTGAAGTTCAACTACATATTGAAGAGTTATGTATGTAATGAAAAGTCCCTTGTAGTGCATGATAATGATATATGATTGTTATCATGAGTACTAAACATGCAGGTATGTTGAGATTATGAGTATAGCCAGGTATGGCTATAATGCATGGTATACTAAAAATGTTTCATAGGCCTTATAAGCCTTCATATGCTTTATTGCTTAGTGATAAGTAATCTAAAAACTTATGAGCCTTGTGTGCCTTATGGTGTTTTACTTATTAAAATTGGTTATGGCTTCATAAGCCATAATGTGCCTTGTTGCCTATTAAGAGGTAACAAAAGGTGATATGAGCTTTGTGAACTATGTGGAATACTTTGTGTAGCAAGATTCATAATGTCTTTGGTCAGATGACCTAGAAGGTATGAAGTCACCTAATAAGTGGTAACAAGTGTTCTGTGATGAGTCGAGGGTTCAAATACCCATATCCTATAATCATGATGATGAACTTGTTAAGAAATGGAAATGTACTTGATGAGTTGAGAGATTAAGATCCCAATACTTTGTAAAAAGAGTATGGCTATAGGCCATGACTCCACTATGATAATGCCAGGCATTAGATATATGATCTAAGCGTGAAGAGAGTTAATGTTGTGGTGATGATTCTATAGTGAATAAATGTTATACATGTTCTTCATAGTCCTTAAAGGATAAGTGATATATTGCTCTATCAAGTTATAGCTGCTATGCTTTTGATAAGAATAATGTTCTAATCTATTAGACATTGAATTAACTGTTGTCAAATAAATATGATCCCTCTATTCATATTTATCTTCTTTAGCTGCAATAATAATGTTTCTGGCAGAGAGTCATGTCTCTCGTTGGGGCAATTTACAATTGTCTCACCCCCGTGGTAACCACATTTTTAGGTGGACGTGGACGCGAACGAGGAGGCAAGAATCCTTCAATAGGAGAAGGATAGCAACAACAGTAGCAGGGACAGTAGTGAAGTCTCAGGTGGAGACACTGGCTATTATGCCTTGTTTAGATGTATATAGAAGTCCTATGTGTCGTCTCTGTACTCTCAGGTCCTCAGAGTAGTAGTTAGTGCTTTCGAGATTTTGGCTCAGTGCCTCAAGATTTTCATACTGCCTGTGCTTAGTTTAACAGGGCATCTGATGCTTGTAATTCACAGAAAGAGATGACATAGTACATGTACCTTTAAACCAGAATGTAAATGTGTTACTTTGGTTCTACGTGAGAAAGTTTTTCTTTGATGGATCTCTTGGTAAAAAGGTTTTAATTTTTAGTGATTTTTGGTAATCCGCTGCTTAGTGAACGCTTCCTCATTAGTTAATTATGTTTTTATGAGTTGTATGCCAGAATTAAGTGGTATCAGAGCTCTAGGTTCACTAAGTCTACAGAGACATAGGACTAAGGTTGTTGAGTTTGTTCTAAATGTCTTCCGTTTTATCTGATAGTATCTTATGATCACATAGGAGAAGAAGAACTTGAATATGTTTGGACCACATGAAGAACATGTTGCTAAGAGTAGTGATGTTGCACCAGGAAGAGGTGCAGGAGACCATGATAGGGAGGAACCCGTACCTAAACATCCCCAGTTCAATCAAGCTAACATGGGGAAACCAACCTTTCAAGCCATGTTTGGGAAGTTTATGGCTGCCATGACTCACATGACAGATAGGATGCCAATACCTGCACCTAGGGCACCAGCCCACCATGAGGGTTATGGAGCCGGCAAGACTTTTGAGAGACTTCGCCAGGTTGGAGCCATAGATTATGCTGGTACATCTGATCCAGTAGATGATGATTTGTGGCTGACAGATCTGGAAAAGGCTTTCAGGATCCTTGATATCCCTGAAGATGAAAAGGTAAGACATGTTGTGTACCTCTTAAAAGGGAGTGTTGGTCATTGGTGGATGATAGAAGAAGATAAGAGACCAGGTGAAGAAATTGAATGAGAGGTATTCCGATGAGAATTCGTCAGTAGATACTTCCCTAAGGCATATCTAGATGAGAAGATCTCTCAATTTGAGAGGATCAAACAAGGACATATGAATGTTAGCGAGTATGAAGCTAAGTTCATGGAGCTGTTGCGGTTTTGTCCGCAAATGGCAGTTAATGATGAGGAAAGAATTCAGCATTTTGATAAGGGGTTGAACGCAAAACTGACCACTCTTGAATCTGCTTTAGAGAATAGGGAGAGGTTTGCCACCTTTGTGGAGTCGGTAAGGAGGATAGAGAGGTCTAAATTGAGAAATGACATACTAGTGGCAAGAAGGTGTGCACTCAGTCTCAAGGACAAGGGTTCGAAAGTTTTAAGAAGCAAGATTTTCTGCATCGGCAGCATCATCGAGATTCCATACCCAGACGCAATGTACATCAAGTAGGGGTAGGGATCGTAGTAATGTTCCAAGTAGAACCCCAGACATAGCATCAACATCGGTAACTGGATCTCAAAGACCCTATTTTACACCCAGGGTCTGTTACCAATGTAGACAACCAGGACATATAGCAAAGGATTATCCAGACGGGAATTCAATGATGACTCAACCCCAGGGGTAGAGTCAGCAAGGCTCACAAAGGAGGCAGTTTTCTAGTAAAAATAGAGGATGTGGGCAGACATCCCAGACAGGTCAGATGAAATAGATTCATTCTGATATTTCATTTCCTGATTCTATGTGTTAAAAATAAGAAAGTAATTGTTTTTGAACTTCCTTTAACCAGTCCTATAGGGACACGAGGAAGAAGATAACTTACATTTTACTCAGTGCTCCTTAAAATGCTTTATAATATCTCTTATCTGTGTAATAAAAGATGAGATATAGAAGTGATGTTTGAAGAAAATTCAGAAATGAAAAATAATGTGTGTATAATGATATGAAAAGTGAGGAACATGATAGTAAGTAAAGTGCATACTACCTAAATTCAATACTTGTATACCCTGGCCAGGTATATGATTATTGTAGATAAGGCAAGTATGAAACTCTTAGATTGTTATCTTTTTTATTGCTCTGATCAAGTAGTCATTTTGAAACAATCTAGAGAGTATAATGTAATCAAATAGGAAGAGCTAAGTGAAAAATCCTAATTAAAGAGAAATGCTAAGTGAAAATTCTCAATTAAATAGGAAGAGCTAAGTGAACATTCCTAATTAAATAGGAAGAGCTAAGTGAACATTCCTAATTAAATAGGAAGAGCTAAGTGAACATTCCTAATTAAATAGGAAGAGCTAAGTGAACATTCCTAATTAAAGAGAAAAGCTAAGTGAACATTCTCAATTAAATAGGAAGAGCTAAGTGAACATTCCTAATTAAATAGGAAGAGCTAAGTGAACATTCCTAATTAAAGAGAAAAGCTAAGTGAACATTCTCAATTAAATAGGAAGAGTTAAGTGAACATTCCTAATTAAATAGGAAGAGATAAGTGAACATTCCTAATTAAAGAGAAAAGCTAAGTGAACATTCTCAATTAAATAGGAAGAGTTAAGTGAACATTCCTAATTAAAGAGAAAAGCTAAGTGAACATTCTCAATTAAATAGGAAGAGCTAAGTGAACATTCTCAATTCAATAGGAAGAGCTAAGTGAACATTCCTAATTAAATAAACAAAGGCTAAGTAAACATTCTCAATCAAATATGAAGAGCTAAGTGAACATTCCCAATAAAAAGGAAAAGCTAAGTGAGCATTCCCAATTTAATAGAGTTTTGCTAAGTGAATTTTTCCAAACAAATAAAGGATTGCTGAGTGGATTATATCTGTTAGATATATATATATATATATATATATATATATATGTTTCTCTTTTGATGGACACTCTTGGGTGATGACAGGAGTATGTTCTTTTATGCTTCCTCCTTTCAAATAATATGGACATCATATGTTAGGGGTTTATGCTCTGCATAAACATAAACATTGATAAGGTTGAATTAATCAAAGGAACTTTGTGTTGACTATATCTCCATGATATTAAGATATTATGTGGAGACTTGAGGGTATGATAAATGAATAAATTTGTCCCTCCTTTTCTTGGGATTCCGGGGATGAAATCCTTGTTAGGGGTTTATAATTTGTAACATCCTTGACCTGGGTTATGTGTTAACCCTAGATGATTTGTCTAATAAGGTTAAGTAGATGATTAATCTTATCTTGTGAAAAGTAATTAGGGCTCAAGAGGAACTTATATTTCAATTTTAGTCCTTTTTAAATAATGTTGAAATAATGTTTCACTTGATTTGGACTAAAGTGAAAATTACCCAAGTTGAGGGGTTAAATTGCAAATTATGCATGACAATATGTTCCTCATATGTTGAAGCACTTCAATAAGGTCCCTAATGTTTCTTGTCATCATTTAGAACAAAGAAAATGAGAGGGGCGCCTCATTTGAATTAAATTGGAGGAGAGAGAATCTTGATATTAAAATAATCAAGATTTAAGCCTAAGTGAAACCCTTATTCAATTTAGTGCAAAAATAAATATAATAATTGTAGGGCCTTCAACCAAAAACGAGATGGTTGAATTTGCTCAAGTGTGAACATCTTTGTGCCTTTTCTAGGCCACGAAAATATCCAAGGGAAGTGGATAACTCACTCACCTTATTATAAGGAAAAGAAATATCCACTCACTTATGGATATTAGTATAATATGATTTGGGGTGCTTAATTTGCTTTTCTTTAAATCATTGATAATTGAGAGATATAAGAGGCAAACAAGATATCCTCGGATCCAAGGAGTTGAGGGGGAAGAGGCGGCACTATTTTTGGGATTAAATGAATTTTTATAAGGAATTTTCTCTCTCCTTGAATTTCTTATAAAAGTACCATTTACAAGCCAAACCAAGGGCTTTTTCATTTCCATTTCTTTTCCCTTGCTTGGAAAACGACCAAGGAGCTTTGAAGGATCAGGAGGACGACCCCCAACCTGTTGGTAAGCTTCTTGACCTCCTTTCACCTTGAATTCATGGTGAAAATTGAAAATCAATGTATGAATTCTTCATATCTCGATTCCCTCTTCAATTCTAACCATTCCTTTTCACTCAAAGCTTGAGGACTAAAAAACCACTAGAGGGGGGGTGAATAGGGTTTTATGATTATTTTAATATAATTTAACCAAAGCAAGCAACCACAAAAATATTGGATAAGGGGACAAGGATTTAGAGTGGTTCCAACCTTAGCAATTACTAAGGCGGTCAATCCACTACCCGGTTGCTTACCCAACTAGGATTTTGAAAGAATTAAGTTTTATTACCTCGCAAGGATATTACATAAAATTACAATTCTTTCACCAAACCCTTCGGACATCCTTCACCTAGAAGTAGTCTCACCAACCTCGAAGCAGCCTTCCTTGAAGTAACCTCAAGCTCCCCTTGAAGTAGCCTTCCTCTTGAAGTAGCTTCCCGTTGAGACAGCCTTCTTGAAGTAGTACAAAGTCCACCTTCTCCACTGAGAAGACCCTTCTCCACCTGAGAAGTCAAACCCTCTCCAATCCGCAGCCTCCAACCCTAGGAGTAGCAAGGAGAGTACAAAAGATATAAAGGAATAAGAAGGAAAAATAGAAATTACAATACCGTTGTAGCACAAGGCTTGATTTCCTATATCAAGCGTTTTGATCTCCTAACCAATGTATATGAAAGTGTAAGTGTTGTGGTAGGAGATGCTAGCCTATAGGACACGAAATTTGAGCAATGGAAATGTATAGCCAATGTTAGAATTGCTCAATTGCTCACAAGAATGAATTGCCAATGCAAGTATGAATGCTCAAGTGTAGCACAAGTGTGTATTGGGGTTTCCTAAGGCTTGTCCTATTTATAGGAATGGCCTACAAGTTCTTAAGGACGTTCTAGACACTTTCTATGGGGTTATAAGTGCTCAACTAGCCGTTATGTATCCATTAATTGCACTAACAAAGGCTAGTTAATTAATCCTGAAAAGTGCAGACAGAGAAATTCTCGGTCGAGGAATTGTCGACCGAGATCCCAGTCGGTCGAAGTTTTGTCGACCGAGGGACTGCATGGAGTCAAGTGTATGTAACATTCTGATCCAACTCCCAAATACTTTGTCTTCTGTGTCTAACGGCTACCTGGGTCATTCTCGGTCGAAGAGTTTGTCGACCGAGAGTGTCTCAGTCGAGAAGTTTGTCGACCGAGATTGACCCTGGTTCAATGTTTTAAACTAAGTACTGAGTGTGTGTATGAGTGTGCAGTTATGACACTATTGTAGGGGATGACTTATCTAAGTGTTGTGATTTGTTAGGGAAGATCTAACGCTTGATTTACATGATGTCTAAGTACTTGTACATTAGATATCTTATACAAGTGTTTACATTTGGTTACAATCATGATATTAAGGCATTTTTAAGCATATAGATCTTCCAAAAGGTTGTCATCCACCTTGTTCCTGCAACACTCAAGTAGCATGTTAGATCCACAAGAATGAAATGTTTGTCATCATCAAAACAAAGGGATTATAATAATGTCCAATTTAGACAACAAGGACGACCCTTGCAATAGTGAAAGGAGTTGCATCCACCATTATTGGCATGAGCTTGGAGCTTTGGAACTCAATTGGAGTCGGGTTTTATAACTTGAACCCTTGAAATTGTTATTGCATTCAATTCCCTATCAATTGTTGATGTTTTCTTCATTTCCGAAATTTATCTTGGGTGATTGATGCAACCACCATGGAAACCATAGAAAACTTCATGGGTTTGGAGCTTGATGATGATGGCATCATCATAAGCACACACCTCCCTAAATATCTAGGGCAAACGGTTTCAATGGTTTGGTCCAAATGGTTTCACCAAACCGTTTGGAGACCAAACGGTTTCCAAACCGTTTAGAGGAGTTGACCGTTTGGATGGGTTGACTGTTTGAGGTCTGAACCCTAGTATGTGTTGGATGATGATCCAACGGCTCCAATTGATTAGTTCAACATATGGACAATCTTTCAAATAGAAACCCTAATCGGCTAAGTGTTGAATTTTCAATTGATTGAGATGATGTTTTGGGTTGATTGACCCAAACGGTTTCAAAACCATTTGGGAATCACCCAAATGGTCTCAAGACCGTTTGGGGGTCACCCAAGACCGTTTGGAGGTTTAGGGTTGAGTATGGTTGGATATTTGAAGATCCAAAGATACCAAATTGAAATGCAATCAATTGCTGATTTGATAATCAATCCAATGATCCAAACCCTAATTGGATGTCATGGATTTTGATGATGAGATGGGAAAACGGTCTCAAGACCATTTGGAGATCATCCAAACGATCCCAAGATCGTTTGGGGGTCATTCAAGACCGTTTGAGGTCAGGTCATATCATGTAATGATGATGGTTTACTGATTTCAATTGAATTGGTTCCACAATGTCAACCATAGATGGTTCCTCAGTTTCAAAACCCTAAGTAATGGTTTCTTGATTATCAAACCTAGTTCAATTGGGTTTAAAACCCTAATTAAAGGTCTAATTGAATGGTGATTTAGTGTTTTAATTGAAAGATACATTAGTGGTCCAATTGATAGTTGGTCCATGGATTGAAACCTTGAATTGTTTAAGTGTTGAAGACCCTTTTTGGTCCATTCGGTTTTGAGGAGGTTTGGACCAAATGGTCTCAAGACCGTTTGAGTCCAAACGGTCTCAAGACCGTTTGGGACCAAACGATCCCAAACCGGTTGAGACTCAAACATTTTCAAGTGTTCACTCTAGCAAACGGTTTCAAGTGTTCACTTTAGCAAATGGTTTCAAGTAACTACTTTGCTAAATGGTTTCAAACCATTTGAACTTATTGGTCAAGACCGTTTGAGGTCTAAGTGATCAAGATCGTTTGAGGTCTAAGTGATCAAGATCGTTTGAGGTCTAAGTGACCAAGACCTTTTGAGATTCAAATTGGTTAAACCATTTGGACACCTAAAATGATCAAAGGTCAAATAGTTACTTGATTATTAATGATGTGGACCAAAGATGATTATGAAGGTTAACCCTAACTATGTGTAATTAATTGAAGAGTTGACCTAGATCAATCTTGGAGTATTTAACATCCTAGAGAGGATGAGAGGGAGGGAGAATGAGAGAGATGATTGCTTACATAATAAGCCCTAATTCTCTCATTATGAATAAATATGTAATCAGGGTTTGATCCATAACAATGATATCATGAAATCCTCATTGAAAAGATTGATGTACCTTGATCCTAATTTAGGGCAAGGCTATGTGAGACCCTAATTTAAGGCAAAGCTCAGTGAAACCATAAACTAGGGTGATGATGTAACCCTAAATTAGTGTAATAATGTAAGAAACCCTGATTTAATGGGAAATGTACATCCTAACCCTAATTTGGGTATGAGGTAAGAGAAACCTTACTTGGATGTGAATGGTAAACCTTAATCCCTAAAATGGGGTAAAGGTGCATGAAACCCTAATATAGGGTAGTGACATTAATACTATGTGAAGCTTTAACACTGGGTGATGTGTTGTGAAATCTTAATTTCACATAATACTAGGTGAATCCCTGGTATAGAAGGATGATTATGTGAAACTCTATTGAAGAGCAATACTATGTGAAATCCATAAATGTATGGAAGATGCTATATGAATCCTCAAGTTATAAATGTGGAAAATCCTATTCCTAATAATGGAATAGTGATTAATGTTTTGACAAATGTAACACCTAGAGAGGTTGATAATGGATATCCCTATATCAATAGTTCCTAACTCAAGGATGAGTCCATATTATTGGCAATGGTCGTATATTCTAAGTGAGTGACTAATGCCCAATACATTACATGATAAATGTGATAAACCGGTGCATAAAGTATTAGGATGGGGAATACCCTAATACAAGCTAAGTGGATGAACTCAAGAAAGATAAAGGTGTTGAGGGAAGTGATACATCAAGATATGATAGATATCATATCCAACACCCCAATACTGACATACCTTGATGTGTTATAAGTCCAATATAATTGGATGAGTGACATATGAAATGTGTCATGTCGATTGTTACATTGAGATGTAATGCACTTTGATGAATGTAGGCTAACATGCCTTATGAAAAGGTTAATCCAAACCTATAAACTATGATGTAATCATATTCTGGCAAAGATGAGAGAGAGACTCATACTGCGTGTTGATAACTCATTTAATGATGAAATGATGAGAATAAATAAGTATGATTGAATACTTATATTATCCATATTGATTCCTTGCTATGTGAACCCTAATACAGGATAATGCTATGTGAAACCCTAATATAAGTTAATACTATGTGAACCCTAATATAGGGTAATGCTATGTGAAACCCTAATATAAGTTAATGCTATTTGAACCCTAATACAGGGTAATGCTATGGGAAACCCTAATATAAGTTAATGCTATGTGAACCCTAATACAGGGTAATGCTATGTGAACCCTAATACAGGGCAATGCTATGTGAAACCCTAATATAAGTTAATGCTATGTGAACCCTAATATAGGGTAATGCTATGTGAAACCCTAGTACAGGATGATTCTATGTGAAGTCTTAACACAAAGTAATCCTATGTGAAGTTCAACTACATATTGATGAGTTATGTATGTAATGAGAAGACCCCTGTAGTGCATGATAGTGATATATGATTGTTATCAGGAGTACTAAACATGTAGGTATGTTGAGATGATGAGCATAGCCAGGTATGGCTATAATGCACGGTATACTAAAAATGTTTCATAGGCCTTATAAGCCTTCATATGCTTTATTGCTTAGTGAGAAGTAATCTGAAAACTTATGAGCCTTGTGTGCCTTATGGTGTTTTACTTATTAAAATTGGTTATGGCTTCATAAGCCATAATGTGCCTTGTTGCCTATTAATAGGTAACAAAAGGTGATATGAGCTTTGTGAACTATGTGGAATACTTTGTGTAGCAAGATTCATAATGTCCTTGGTCAGATGACCTGAAGGTATGAAGTCACCTAATAAGTGGTAACAAGTGTTCTGTGATGAGTTGAGGGTTCAAATACCCATATCCTATAATCATGATGATGAACTTGTTAAGAAGTGGAAATCTACTTGATGAGTTGAGAGATTAAGATCCCAATACTTTGTGAAAAGAGTATGGCTACAGGCCATGACTCCACTATGACAATGCCAGGCATTAGATATATGATCTAAGTCTGAATAGAGTTAATGATGTGGTGATGATTCTATAGTGAATAAATATTATACATTTTCTTCATAGTCCTTAAAGGATAAGTGATATATTGCTCTATCAAGTTATAGATGTTATGCTTTTGATAATAATAATGTTCTAATCTGTTAGACATTGAATTAACTACTGTCAAATAAATATGATCCCTCTGTTCATATTTATCTTCTTTAGCTGCAATAATGTTTCTGGCAGAGAGTTATATCTCTCGCTGGGGCAATTTACAATTGTCTCACCCCCTTCGAAACCACATTTTTAGGTGGACGCAGACGAGGAGGCAGGAATACTTCAGTAGGAGAAGGATAGCAACAGCAGCAGGGACAGCAGTGAAGTCTCAGGTGGAGACATTGGTTGTTATGCCTTGTTTAGATGTATATAGAAGTCCTATGTGTCGTGTCTATACTCTCAGGTCCTCGGAGTAGTAGTTAGTGCTTTCGAGATTTTGGCTCAGTGCCTCGAGATTTTCATACTGCCTGTGCTTAGTTTAACAGGGCAGTTGATGCTTATAATTCATAGAAAGAGATGACACAGTACATGTACCTTTAAACCAGAATGTAAATGTGTTACTTTGGTTCTACGTGAGAAAGTTTTTCTTTGATGGATCTCTTGGTAAAAAGGTTTTAATTTTTAGTGATTTATGGTAATCCGCTGCTTAGTGAACGCTTCTGCATTAGTTAATTATGTTTTTATGAGTTGTATGCCACACTTACACCCCTATCTCAGCTCATTTTGTGCAGTTGAGCACTCCATTCTCTTTGTTTCTTTTCCCCTCTCTCTTTCTCCTCCCTTATATCTGCTACTTCATGTCCTAGATACCTTTTCTTTGCCCTCATTTCTTCTCCTAGCCATGATGGCCACCTCCCATGGTAGATTGGGGTTTTTCTCCCTACACCTCCTCAGCCAAAGTCGAGATGATGGCTGACCTCGCAATGTCGCGTCAGATGTGGGTGGCATCTTTGCGGGTGCTTTTTCCCCCTCCAGATCCAACGTCGACAGTGTTAGGTTCAAGTGCTTCCACGACCCATGGTTGTTGAACACAGCAGGACGGTTGTGGAAAAGATGACGGATCCACCACTTGATCTGGTGAGTGGTCAAATCTGATCAAGAGATCAGGTGGACTATTGGTTGCCACATCACAGTGTGAAGCCCCTCTCAATCCCTCAAGCTAGGTGTGTCAAGGGTGCGTGTGGCGCAATAGACTAGTGGTTGAGCGCCATGTCGAGGTGAACGTGGACCCTGCCTCCCTCTTCAAATCAAAAGGTAATGCCCCCACCATGTACCTAAGTTCTCGATGTATATTTTAGTATAGTCCCGATGTAAAACTTCAAAAATGCATATCTTCCAGCTCCAAAGGCCAAACATAGTGAAATTATATACCAAATATACCAACTTGACAAGATCTACAAAATGAACATACTTTTAGACTCTAAATCTTCTTATCCTTCTCTTTTTTTTCTAAAAGTATGATCTTTGACCTTGTTGACCACTTTGATGCATGTTTATGATTAATTTGGGAATTTTGATGCTCTATATACCTCCTACATCTCAAGCCTAAATCACTCAGTATGTGCCTTGAATGACCTTAATGCACTAGTATGACTCTTACTTAGGCTTTAATGATGAATGTTGAGTTTTTATGCTAATCTTGACCCATTTGAATATAAAACTTGTTATAATCTCAAAAATCGGTAACTTAATGTTCTATAGGACACTATACTACCCAATGTTTCCCCTATTGGATTTATCTTAACCTGTATGACCTTTATGCATGTATATGCCCATTTATGTGAATGTTTGGTTATAACTTGAACCAATAATGGGTTTGACCTAATCTATGCATTCAACTATATTAGATCTCCAAAATCAATTATCTTGTGATGTTTTGTGCCCTAAATGCCTAAGTTCTAACCCTCTTGTTCTATGATGGGACTTTTGACACTAGATACATACATGATGACCTAATGTGTCCTAAAATGACTTGTTTGACTTTCTTGTGCCCAATCATGACATGGATCTATTTATTATTCACTCCACTCTCAAATCAGGTATTTCTCTATCCTTGTGACCCCTTTTGATGTGGATAGATCACCTAATTCCCATGCTGAACCCAAATCCTATAAGCTATGTATGTTGGTATATTGAATATAATGATGAACATATGAGCCTAGACTTAGGTGACCATACACCCATCTTTAGATGTGCTAATCTTGTCTTTACCTTGCTAATCTGAACAATATTATCTATTTGGTTCTCATGTCTTGATGATCCTTAACCTTGGTCACTCTACTATTAGTCTTTTGAACCTAATTGAATATAAGTGATTCAAACATTAAAATGATCATATAAAATGAATGAAATATAAAAATGATATGAATCTTAAACCATACCTTTATAATGACCTCTATTGAAGTATAAGATCATCAAACATGTAATTAACCAAACTTTAAACCTAATATAACCAAAACCCTAAAACGAAGCTAGTTAGGGTTAATGATGAGAATCTAATGCATGTATGCAATCTTATTCTTTATCATGTATAGCTTGTGGCTAGATGATCAAGGATAAGTTAGGTTACCAAATCTCTAAAATTAGGTATAGGCTTTAATAACTATATGAATATGGCTTTCTTGCTTGAAATGTGATACATGTGTATGCTTGTTTACTTGCTCAAATATTGCCATGTAGTATTCTAGTATTGTACTCGATGTTTGACTCATGTAGTTTCTTTAAAACTTGCAAACATAATATAGAAACTCCATAATACAAAACTTGTACACCTGCATGTATTCTCGGGGTAAGGACACGAGGCTGAGCCTCCTAATTGAGTTGTCAAGATAGGGTGGATCATGTCGATAAAAGGGTTAGCTCTTGGCAATGGCCTTGAGATCCCTTACGTAGAAAAGGGTTAGCTAATCTTGAGCACCCTTACAGAATCTTCTGATGGGAAGTAGTAAAAAGCCTTATGATATATGATGTTGTTGGCATAATTGGAGTAAAATGATATAAAACATGGGCTCTCACTATGCTGAATACTTAACTTGTTTATTCTTGTTCGTCTACTTCTACAACTTTTTCAAATTATGCAAAGCTTATGTATATGTATCTTTTAACCCTATACTCAACACTTATATGTTGACCCGCATTGTTTCACGTATTTTATAGGTTCAAAGATGGCTACAAGTTGATGGGATTGGTGAGCTATGTTAGGTGTACTTGTTGTAAGATCCCTAGTGTACATGAGCAGATTTGTGTATAAATTGTACTCCTTAATATGTAATTAACATTTTGTAATATGACAATGTTGCTTAATAATACTTATTTAATGTTGAGAGTATGATTGGTGCTTTTATCTTGTTATCTATTCATGTATGCTAAGCTTTATTCTTCTACATTCACGTTTTGATATTACCATGCTAGGGATGGATGCCTAGGTCCTATCGCCATTGACTTTGTTGTCATTTGGAGTTAGGATTTGGGTAATAAATGGTTCTGTGACATATGGTATTAGAGAATGCACAATAACTACACCAAACATTGCTCACATGAAACACAAACTAAACTCACTTTACATCTCAACCCTAGAAACCTAAAAAGTTGTCCTTTGTTTACTAAGTTTGAGTTAGCCTCTAGGTTAGAACCTAGATGTTCTAGAACTAGGTGTAGGCGTGTGTAATTCTTAGAGCATTTCTTTTATCCTCCTTTTATCATGTAGTATGGGTTGTAGGTTTAGGAGGGTGAGAAAAGGGAGATTACAACCATAGACATACGTTTGCGGCATGTGCTTCGGGTAGCTACACATGTGTGCACCATGTTCTTACTAGTTATCTAGGTGTCATGGTACTAGAATGCCTCAGGTGTGTGGTGACTCATTTTGGTTTTGGTTTTGTTCAAATGGAGTATGGTGGTTTTCATCATGTGTTTCAACAATAGGGAAAACCTATTTCAAATATTAGTATATATGTATGTATGAAAAATGTTACCACGTGTAGAAAGAAAGTGAGTATCCATGTGACACTAGTACAGAACCGACCTTTAGTGTCGGTTATTTAAGGCCTTTGGCACCGGTTTCAAAGTGACACCCAAGTGGGTGCCACTAAAAGTCGAAACCTTTAGCGTCGGTTTTAACACCGACGCCATAACCCTTCTCGCCACCAAAAATGCGCCAGCAAGGACACTATAGGTGTTGGTTATTTAATAAAATTGATACTATATCCAGGTCAAAGACGTCAGCATTTCATAAAAACCGATGTCACAACCCTTCCCGCCACCAATAAAATGCACTAGCAAGGGCACCATCGGCATCGGATTGTATATATACCTGATACTATATCCAGATAAAGATGTCAGTTTTATACTAATAACTGACGCCATATAGACGTCGGGTTTTTTTTGCTAATAATCGACGATGTATGTATTTGTTGTCGGTTTTATACTAATAACCGACGCCTGTGTTTTGATTTTTTTTTCTTATCACTTTGCAGGCCTACTGTATGGCTAGTCAGTCGGATGTAGAACCTACAGTTTAGTGTTGAACTGCAGGTTTACAACATCCATTGATATCGGCCAACAACAGGCCACAAACCTACAAAATTAACAAGATGGACAACAATTTATGATCACACACATGTATAAGCACATTTAATTCATATTATTTTTCATCACACACATGTAGAAACCAATAGTTCCATTTCAAATTTCCTCCATTTTCACACACATTTAGCAACCTCCAGTTCCATTCATTTCATCTCTTTTCACATTCAGACACATGTAGAAACATTCATGTATTGATCATGTTCACATTCACACATATGAAAATTCAAAAAAATTCATTCACATGTCATCAAATACAAAAATAATTATGAGAACAAAGTTTAGAAATATCATTCTTTATTATTATCGTCATCAGTATCCCAATCATAATAAAAAAATTCCCACTACTTGTAAGGCTTTTGCCCATTGTTCTCTTACATCATCTAATTCTTCCATCATATAGGGAGTATGTACATCTAATAACTTTTCACCTGTAGTGAAGTCATTGGATTTAAACACCTGTAAAGAGAATGATGTATATATATCATTATTAATATATAATAAGATTGATATATTTCATATTATCTAATGAGACTATATATAATACCTATTGAATGGTATCGATTTCCATTGTAGCATGTTTGATAATTAGGTCCATATATCGCATCACATAGTATGCACATGCCCATCCATTGTCTTGTTTAGCACACTATAAATTGAAACATACAAAATGTTCAAAAATACAAACAAGAACAATTCACATAAATAATATATACATTGGAGTTGGGAAATTACTTTCACATTCTCCCAATTTAGTAATTGTTTATTTTTCTTGGAGATGTTGGAGATGTTTCCTACAACTTTTTTGAACTCTCTTAAAGCCCTACATGTTAATGTAACACATTAAATTGCATAATTAAATAGTAATATAATAATAGATGTTAACATATATAAAAATATGAAATATTTCTCACATGATGTAACATCCCTGACCTGGGTTAAGGCTTAACCCTAGAAGTTTTGCTTAAGTAAGTCATTTATACTCTTGTCTTTATCTTTTGAAAAGTAATTAAGACTAAATGAGAGTTTATGTTTCAATTTTGGTCCTATTTGAATAATGTTGAAACAATGTTGTACATGTTTTGGACTAAAGTGCAATTTACCCAATTTAAGGGGTTACCTTGCAAATGTTACATGATAAATGCTCCTCAAGTTTTATAGCATCATAAGATAAGAATGATGCTGAGGTATGGCTTCCACAAGCCTAAGTTCCAAGAAGGAGCTTATCTGAGTAATGTCGGTGTATTGAATGTTGATTTTGGTGTAAATTGCAAATTACCCAAAATTTAGGGTTGGATATGTAAAATACCACTTCAAGAGTGTCCCTACTGTTTCTTGGTATCATTTAGAGAAAAGAAAAAGAAAGTGGCGTCTTGTTTGAACTACTTTTGAGGAGAGATAATCTTGATAATAAAATAATCAAGATTTAAGCATAATTGCAACCCTAATTTATTTTGTAACAAAAATAAATATATTAATTGAAGTGCCCATCAACTAAAAAGGCTATGGTTGAAATCCTATAATGCAAGGACGTTCAAATGCCTTGAGTTGCACCGAAATATCCTAAGTAGGTGAAGAAACCCACTCATATTTGTTAATTAAAAAGTAATGTCCACTAAAAATAGATAATAGTATTATATTAATTAAGGTGCTTAAGTGGTTGCTTTTAATTCAAGGATAAATGAGAGGAAATTGAAGGTAATGGAATATGGCTTCGAAGGAAAGGAAGGTAGGGGGCATGTTGCAAGAAAGTGGATGAATTTTCGCCTACTTTCTCTCTCCTAGAAAATCAATTACATATACTTGATTTTCTCCTTACTTGAAAGGCCATTTTGCAAACCACTTTCTTTCTTTGTTTTGGCCAAAGACCAAGGAGCTTAGTAGCAGGAGGAAATGTTCCCCAATTTGAAGGTAAGATCCATGATCATATTCAACCTTGAATTGATGGTTGAAATCGGATTTCAACATTGATTTTCTTCTCTCTTCCAACCAATGCTCAACCTTGGCTATCCTTTGCATCCAAAGAGTTGGAAACGAGCCTTGGCTAGTTGAAGGAGCTTAATTCACCATTATAGATGAGAATCTTGAAGCTTTAAAGATACTTTGAAGGCTGGTTATATAACTTGAACCCATCAATGTTGTTATTGATTTCAATTTCTCATCATATATTGATCTTTAATTTCTTCTTGAATAATTCTTGAATTAATCATATAAATGGAAGTAGAAATCGGAGGTATGAAGCTTGATGATGATGACATCATATTAGCACACACACTTCAAGAATATCAAGAGCAAACGATTTCACCTTGTGTTGGTCAAACGGTTTCAAACCATTTTAGACCAAACGGTTTCAAAACTGTTTGGTGACCAAATGGTTTCAAAACCATTAGAGGTCAAATGGTTTCAAACCGTTAGGGGTTAAATGGTTTCAAGAATATGTAAAAGTCTAAAGGTTTCAATCTGATCTAGTCCACATGGTCTCAACCTTGGATGACCAATCAATTAGAACTCAATTGGTTTCAAAACCCTAGATTGATTGAAGTCAAAACCCTAATTTAGGTTCAACCAGTTTCAACTCTGATTTGACCAAATGGTCTTCAAACCGTTTGAGGTGTTAAGGATCAAGACTGTTTGATGGTATAACGGTCTTAAGACCGTTTGAAGGTGTAGACCAAGACCGTTTGAGGGTCTAACGATCTTCAAAACTATTTGGTGAGTACATGGTTCAAGACCGTTTGAGGGTCTAACGGTCTTCAAAACCATTTGGTGAGTACAGGGTTCAAGACCGTTTGAGGGTCTAACGGTCTTCAAAACCATTTGGTGAGTACAGTGTTCAAGACCGTTTGAGGGTCTAACGGTCTTCAAATTGTTTAGGGTTTTAAACCAAGACCGTTTAAGGTCTAACAATCTTCAAACCGTTTGGAGGTCAAGTGACCTCAAGACCATTTGGAGGTCAAGTGACCTCAAGACCGTTTGGAGGTCAAGTGACCTCAAGACCGTTTGGAGGCCAAGTAACTTCAAGACCATTTGAGGGTCCAATTGGTCCAAACCATTTGAAGGTCCAATTGTTCCAAACCGTTTGAAGATCCAATTGATTCTAATCATGTAAGTATTAATAACCCCATAAGTGGTTGAAGAGTATATCAAGGTTGATTTCAATGGATGTACCTTTAAAGAACTTAGGTGATTGGTATAATTAGAATGATTATTACTCAATGCCTATGAAAGTAATAAATCCAATACACTATGATAAGTGTAGGTGCATGTACTTAGTGAAACGTTAAGTCAATTGAATAAGGTCTGATGGTGATGTGTGTTCTTGATGCATGGAGCAATGATATGTATGATTTCATACTTAAATAATGCTATGTGCTCCAAGATATGTGGAAGCACTGACTTAGTGTTTGGATTAATGAGGTAATCCTAAAACCATAATGAATGGATAATGGGAACCCTAATCAATAAAGTAAGTTTAATTGAATACTCATGAAGGTATTATGTGATTCAAGTTATGTGAAATAATGAGTTAGGTTTTGGATATTAATTGTAATATCAATGTCTTCTCCAAGATGCACGAAGTTTTGAATTAGGGATTGATCTTTGATAATGTGATCATGAAACTCTAATCGAGAAGGATGAGAAACCCTAACCCTAATGTAGGGCGATGCTATGTGAAACCCTAATACAGGGTGATGTTATGTGAAACCCTAATATAGGGTGATGTTATGTGAAACCCTAATGTAGGGTGATGTTATGTGAAACCCTAATATAGGGTGATGTTATGTGAAACCATAATTAACAAATATGGGAAACCCTAATGCTAATGAGGGAATAGTGATGTTATCTTTGTATTGCATAATGTTGATATGTAATTGATATGGTTGTTATCAAGTATACTAACCATGCAGGTATCATGAAATGATGAGCATAACCACGTGTGAGTTATGATGTTAATGGGCTTTGTGAGCCATTCTTTTATTTATTTCCTAGTGAGAGGTGACAAGAAGTTGAATATGCCTGGTGAACTATGTGAGATGCTTGTGTAACAAGTATCCTGAAAACTTTGGTCAGATGACCTGGAGGTAATAGTTACCTGATGGTGGTAACCATGTTCAGTGATGAACTAAGGGTTTGAATACCCAGATCCAGTAAACATGATGATGGTATTGTTGAGGGGTGTGAATTCCCAGTAATGAGGCAAGGGATTGAGATCCCAATGTTTTATAAAAGTTTTGAATGGTACTTGATAGGAGTATTGTTTCTTTGTAGCATTCATCATAATAATTATTGATTGAAAACTTGACTGATGCTAAAAGAATATGGTAATATACTTAAATAATCAAGTGGAATATTATCATGTAGATCCCTGGCCATAGATCCATCATCGTCAATAGCTGGTGATGGTGAAACGGATTCTCCTACTTGTTAATCTGGAGCGTATATTGTTGAATATGTGGGGTTACTCCTAGCTGAAAATAGGAGGATTAGAGTGCAACTCTGGTTGTAGACTCAAGAATATGTATAAGAGAATGGTGAACAGGCCCATGGCTCAGTGTGATGGAGCATGAATGCGTTCATGGCTCAGAGAGCACGGTGAACTGGCCCGTGGCTCAGATTTACTAGCGTCGGGACCTGTACCAAGGTGGGCTAGAGAATGGGTAGCCATGAGAGCTAACCATGTGACTGACGTCACTTAAGAAAGAGATTGCGGTCCTGCTTGTGGTCTTGCACTGACTAAGATGGATGAGATCGAGGAGTCTGGCTCTTCCTTTGATCTTGTATGGCACCGGCTTTGGGTTTCGCAACCGAAGGTTGGATTTGAGTGGTATGGCTCACTTCCTCAAGGCATAAGAATGATTGTAAAATGTAATCAGCCGTGTAGCATATTTGCTTAAGGATGAAATACGGAAATCCTTGGTTGATGTTACATTGTTTACTGTATCCTAAATGGGTAGAAGTTATACATGTTCTTCATATTCCTTATCAAAATGGATAGGTGATTTACTTCCTTATCATGTATAGCTGTAATGCTTTAAAAAGATAATATTTCCCTATTCTTCTTAATAATGATTAAATCTTGTTGTTCAATAGAGATTCCTTTGTTCAGTTTATTACTGTTTACCTGCAATAATAATGTTTCTGGTGGAAATTTATATCTCTCACTGGGACAATTTCAATTGTCTCACCCCCGTGGAATCCAACCTTTTTAGGTGGACGAGGATGAGGAGGTAGAAAACCTACAACATGGGAAGGACAACAGCATCAGGGACAGCAGTGACATCTCAGGTGGAGATACTGACTGTCGTGTCTTGTAGATATGAGTCATATGTATCGTCTCTGTACTCTCATGTCCTTGGAGTCAGTAGATAGTGCTTTAATGATCGATCTGAGATTTTGGCATTGAATGCCTCGAGGTTTTATGTTGCTTATGTGTAGATTTGATAGAGCAACTATTGTATATAATCCTCGAGAAGAGAAGGTACATGGTATGTACTTTGTGGACCAGAATGGATATATATATAATGTTTTGGTTCTTGTTATAAGAGTTTCCTGGAAATGGATCTCTTTGCAAATGGTTTTAATTTTTAGTGATTTTCAGTAATCCACTGCTAATGTTTAAATTCCACATTAATAGTAATGATTTGTTTATCAGTTCGGTGTTGGGTCGTCTCAAGTTAAGTGGTATCAGAGCTCTAGGTTCGCTGAGTTTATAGAGACATAGTATTAAGGTCGTTGAGTCTGTATTAGTGTCTTTTAGTTTATCTGATAGTGACTTCTGCTCTCAGGAGAAGAAAGTAAAGCTTGAAGATGGTTGGATCACATGAAGAACATGCTGCTGAAAGTAGTGTTGTTGCACCAAGAGGAGGTGCAAGGGATCAGTCTAGAGAAGAACTAGTACCTGAACATCCCCAGCTTGACCAAGCTACACTAGAAAACCTAGCCTTCCATGCTCTGTTTGGGCAGTTCATGGCAACTATGACACATATGGTGGATAGGATGCCACCACCTGCACCGAGGGCACCAGCTCACAATGAGGGACATGGAGTTGGAAAGACTTTTGAATGGCTTCGACGGGTAGGAGCCACTGATTATGCAGGTACAGCTGACCCGATAGATGTGGACTTATGGTTAATTGAGCTGGAAAAGGCCTTCAGAATTCTTAATATCCCAGAAGTTGAGAAGGTTAGGCATGTGATGCACCTGTTGAAGGGGAGTGTTGGCCATTGGTGGGCCATAGAAGAAGGCAAAAGGCCAGGTGTTGAAGTCAGATGGGAAGAATTTTGATGTGAATATGTTAGTAGATATTTTCCCAAGACTTACCTGGATGAGAAAATCTCTCAGTTTGAGTGGATAAGGCAAGGACCAATGAACATTAGTGAGTATGAAGCTAAGTTCGTGGAGCTTCTATGATTCTGTCCGCACATGGCCGCTACTGATGAGGAGAGGATTCAGCATTTTGAGAAAGGTTTGAATGCAGATTTAACCACACCAGTATCTGCTGTAGAGAATAGAGAGAGGTTTCCCACCTTTGTGGAGTCCGTTAGGCGGATAGAAAGGTCCGTAATAGAGAAGTGTCAGGCCAACAGTAAGAAGGTGTATACACAGTTCCAAGGACAAAGGTCAGAAAGTTTTAAGAAACCAAGGTTTTATGCACCAACAGCACCACTAAGGTTTAATACTCAGAAACAGTGGACATCCAGCAAGGGTAGAGGTCATAGTTTACCACCAGAGGGAGCCCACAATTCAGCATCAATGTCAGTAACAGGACCATCTAGACCACAGCGGGAGAACAGAGTTTGTTATAAATGTGGGAAGATGGGACATCTAATGAAAGAATGTCTAGTTAGAGACATGAGTGTAACCCAACCACCGAGGCAGAGTCAATAAGGCTCTCAGAAATGACAGTTTAGCAGTGGTACTCGAGGACGTGGACAGGTGTCCCAAGTTGGCTCATCCACATCCAATAACAGGGCAAGTGGTCAACAACCAGCAACGACAAGATTCTATGCTATGAATCAGCCGGAAGCAGTGGTCAACCCATGAGTCATGACAGGTCATATGGAATTACTTCATTCTGATATGTATTCATCCTGCTTTGTATCTTTTTTTATTGATCCGGGTGATACACATTCCTTTATCACTCGAGAAGTGATTCATGACTTCAATATTGTTGTCAGTCATAGAGCAGATAATTTTTATTTAGAAACTCCATTAGTTGGATCTGCAGTGTTACGGGAGGTATGTTCTCCCTGTGTTATTTCTTTTTTAGAACATAGCATTCAGGTGAATCTTATACCACTTGAGATGCATGGGTTCGACATAATCCTTGGGATGGACACCCTAGAAAAATATAAAGTTGTCTTGGATTGCGGTTCCAAGTAGGCTATGTTCATAGACAATGGTGATGCATGGATTTTTCAGGGGGATAGAAAGATCCTTCCAACATGTCTAGTGTCAGCTATGGTAGCTTAGAAGTTGATGAGACAAGGATGCTTCACATTCTTGGTACATGTGATAGATACCAGAGCAGAGAGTCCTAATCTTTCTGATGTTCCGATCGTTAGGGAGTTTGAGGATGTGTTTCCTGAGGAACTTCCAGGTGTTCCTCCACCCCGAGAGATTGATTTTGAGATTAATCTAATCCTGGGTACACAACCTATAGCTCAAACACCTTACAGAATGGCACTTGCTGAGATGGCAGAACTCAAGAAACAGTTACAGGAATTGCTTGAAAAGGGTTTTATTCGACCGAGTACTTCACCGTGGGGTGCTCCGGTTCTTTTTGTTAGAAATAAAGACAGGTCTATGCGATTATGCATCGACTATAGACAGTTAAACAAAGTAACCATAAAGAACAAATATCCTCTGCCAAGGATAGATGACCTGCTTGACCAGTTGTGTGGTGCAATTATCTTCTCTAAAGTAGATCTAAGGTCGGGATATCATCATCTATGTATCAAGGAGAGTGACATACCTAAGTCAGCCTTTAGGACAAGGTATGGTCATTATGAGTTTGTAGTTATGTCGTTTGGACTAACTAATGCACCAGCTGCATTCATGGAACTCATGAACAGAATCTTCCGACCATTCCTTGATCAATTCATAGTAGTCTTTATAGATGACATCCTGGTTTACAGTAGAGATGCTCGATAACATGAGCAACACCTTCATCAGGCTCTGACTTTACTGAGACAACATAAGCTATATGCTAAGTTTAGCAAGTGCGAATTCTGGTTATCAGAAGTATCTTTTCTTGGACACGTAATATCTGCCTCAGGTATCTGTGTTAATCCTAAAAAGGTAGAATCTATTTTGGAGTGGGAACAGCCAAAGACACCAACAGAGATACGCATTTTTCTAGGACTGGCAGGCTACTATAGGAGGTTCATTAAGAACTTCATTTCTGTAGCATTACCCTTAACCAAGTTGACCAGGAAGGAGGTTCCTTTTGTCTGGAATGACAAGTGTCAGCATTCTTTCCAGTTGTTAAAAGAAAGGTTGACCAGTGCACCTGTGTTAGTGTTACCTGAGCAGGGAAAGGGGTATATTGTTTTCTGTGATGCTTTTAAGAACGGTCTAGGATGTGTGTTGATGCAGGATAAACAAGTGATTTCTTTTGCTTCTCGACAACTTAAGAAACACGAGGAAAATTATCCAACACATGATCTAGAATTAGCTGCAGTGGTTCATGCGTTGAAGATCTGGAGACATTATCTCTATGGAGAGACATTCCAGATTTTCATAGACCATAAGAATCTAAAATACATCTTTTCACAGCATGAGTTGAACATGAGACAACACCGCTGGATGGAATTAATCAAGGACTACAATTGTACAATTGATTATCATCTAGGAAAGGCTAATGTAGTGGTTGATGCACTAAGTAGAAAATCATCATCACCAAACATGGACAAAGCACAATTGAACTCTTTAGTGTGCTTTAAACGAGACATGTTTGTCTCTTTGAGGCAAAACAATGTACAGCTTAAAGTATCCTTGTTAGTTGGACTGTTAGCTGAAATGCACATAAAACCTATTCTGAAACAACAGATCAAAGAGGCACAACAAGTTGATACTGTGATTCAGAAAATCAGGTCAGAGTATGGTAGTGAGAAATGGGATGGGTTTCATGAGTCAGATGATGAGGTAGTCTGTTACCATGGTAGGATTCTAATAGAGGTCCCCAGTTCACAAGTCATTTTTTGGAACAGCTACATAAAGCTTTGGGTATGCAGTTAAGATTTAGTACCGCCTTTCACCCACAGACATATGGACAATCTGAGAGAACTATACAAACTTTGGAGGATTTGCTTAGAGCATGTGTCCTTCAGTTTGTAGGAAGTTGGGATATACGCTTGAGCTTCATAGAATTCGCTTACAACAATAGTTATCAGCACAGTATTGATATGGAACCATATGAAGCATTATATGGGAGACGTTGTAGATCTCCTTTGTGCTGGTATGAGATAGGAGAATAACAACTTTTGGTCCTGAACTAGTACAATAGACAACTGAAAAGATTAAAGTAATACAAAAATAGTTAAAGGATGCACAGGATAGGCAGAAATCATACGCTGATAAACGGCGAAGACCTCTAGAATTCCAAGTTGGAGACAGATTATATCTCAAATTCTCACCTTGGAAAGGTGTTCTTAGATTGGGAAAAAAGGGTAAGTTAGCTCCTAGATTTATGGGGCCTTATCCAATCACTGAACGGATTGCAAAGGTAGCCTATAAGTTGGAGTTGCCACCTGAACTACACAGATTGCATCCAGTATTCCATATATCCATGCTGAGAAAGTGTCACCCTGACACAGAGTTAGTTTTGCAACCTATAGATGTAGAATTAAATTAAGATATATCCTATGTAGAGGGACTAGTGTTGATTCTTAACAGGAGAATCAAAAAGTTAAAAAAGAAAGACATAATGCTTGTGAAAGTTCTTTGGAATCATCATGGCATTGAAGAAGCTACATGGGAGTTGGAGGAAGAGATGAGGAGGAAGTACCCGTCTCTTTTCTCTTGATGATTTCGGGGACGAAATCCCTGTTAGGGGTGGATAATTGTAACATCCCTGACCTGGGTTAAGGCTTAACCCTAGAAGTTTTGCCTAAGTAAGTCATTTAGATTCTTGTCTTTATCTTTTAAAAAGTTATTAAGACTAAAGGAGAGTTTATGTTTCAATTTTGGTCCTATTTGAATAATGTTGAAACAATGTTTTACCTATTTTGGACTAAAGTGCAATTTACCCAATTTAAGGGGTTACCTTGGAAATTTTACATGATAATTGCTCCTCAAGTGTTATAGCATCATAAGAATAAGAATGATGCTGAGGTATGGCTTCCACAAGCCTAAGTTCCAAGAAGGAGCTTGTTTGAGTAATGTTGGTGTATTGAATGTTGATTTTGGTGTAAACTGCAAATTACCCAAAATTTAGGGTTGGATATGTAAAATTCCACTTCAAGAGTGTCCCTACTATTTCTTGGTATCCTTTAGAGAAAATAAAAACAAAGGGGAGTCTTGTTTGAACTACTTTTGAGGAGAGATAATCTTGATAATAAAATAATCAAGATTTAAGCATAATTGCAACCCTAATTTATTTTGGCACTTCAATTAATATATTTATTTTGTAGCAAAAATAAATATATTAATTGAAATGCCCATAAACTAAAAAGGCTATGGTTGAAATCCTATAATGCAAGGACGTTCAAATGCCTTGAGTTGCACCGAAATATCCTAAGTAGGTGAAGAAACCCACTCACATTTGTTAATTAAAAAGTAATGTCCACTAAAAATAGATAATAGTATTATATTAATTAAGGTGCTTAAGTGGTTGCTTTTAATTCAAGGATAAATGAGAGGAAATTGAAGGTAAAGGAAGATGGCTTCGAAGTCAAGGAAGGTATGGGGCATGTGGCAAGAAAGTGGATGAATTTTCCCCTACTTTCTCTCTCCTAGAAAATCAATTACATATACTTGATTTTCTCCTTACTTGAAAGACCATTTTGCAAACCACTTTCTTTCTTTGCTTTTTCCAATGACCAAGGAGCTTAGGATCAGGAGGAAAACGTTCCCTAAGTTGAAGGTAAGCTCCATGATCATCTTCAACCTTGAATTGATGGTTGAAATTGGATTTCAACATTGATTTTCTTCTTTCTTCCAACCAATGCTCAACCTTGGCTATCCTTTGCATCCAAAGAATTAGAAACGAGCCTTAGCTAGTTGAAAGATCTTCATTCACCATTAGATATGAGAATCTTGAATCTTTTAAGCTACTTTGAAGGCGTGTTATATAACTTGAACCCATCAATGTTGTTATTGATTTCAATTTCTCATCATATATTGATCT
Organism: Alisma plantago-aquatica; assembly: GCA_963693085.1. NCBI lineage: Eukaryota > Viridiplantae > Streptophyta > Magnoliopsida > Alismatales > Alismataceae > Alisma > Alisma plantago-aquatica. Next base: position 1,217,021,365 of record OY856411.1, read on the forward strand.
TTAATTTCTTCTTGAATAATTGTTGAATTAATCATATAAATGGCCGTAGAAATCGGAGGTGTGAATCTTGATGATGATGACATCATCTTAGCACACACACTTCAAGAATATAAAGAGCAAACAGTTTCACCTTGTGCTGGTTAAACGGTTTCAAACCGTTTTAGACCAAACGGTTTCAAAACCATTTGGTGACCAAACGGTTTCAAAACCATTAGAGGTCAAACGGTTTCAAACCGTTAGGGGTTAAATGGTTTCAAGAATATGTAAAAGTCTAAAGTTTTCAATCTGATCTAGTCCACATGGTCTCAACCTTGGATGACCAATCAATTAGAACTCAATTGGTTTCAAAACACTAGATCGATTGAAGTCAAAACCCTAATTTAGGTTCAATCGGTTGCAACTCTGATTTGACCAAACGGTCTTCAAACCATTTGAGGTGTTAAGGATCAAGACCATTTGATGGTCTAATGGTCTTAAGACCGTTTGAAGGTGTAGACCAAGACCATTTGAGGGTCTAACGATCTTCAAAACCGTTTGGTGAGTACAGGGTTCAAGACCGTTTGAGGGTCTAACGGTCTTCAAAACCATTTGGTGAGTATAGGGTTCAAGACCATTTGAGGGTCTAATGGTCTTCAAAACCGTTTGGTGAGTACAAGGTTCAAGACTGTTTGAGGGTCTAATGGTCTTCAAACCGTTTGAGGTTTTAGACCAAGACCGTTTAAGGTCTAACGGTCTTCAAACCATTTGGAGGTCAAGTGACCTCAAGACCGTTTGGAGGACAAGTGACCTCAAGACCGTTTGGAGGTCAAGTGACCTCAAAACCGTTTGGAGGTCAAGTAAATTCAAGACCGTTTGAGGGTCTAATTGGTCCAAACCGTTTGAAGGTTCAATTGGTCCAAACCATTTGAAGGTCCAATTGATTCTAATCATGTAAGTATTAATAACCCCATAAGTGGTTGAAGAGTATCTCAAGGTTTATTTCAATGGACGTACCTTTAAAGCACTTAGGTGATTGGTATAATTAGAATGATTATTAATCAATGCCTATGAAAGTAATAAATCCAATACACTATGATAAGTGTAGGTGCATGTACTTAGTGAAAGGTTAAGTCAATTGAATAAGGTATGATGGTGATGTGTGTTCTTGATGCATGGAGCAATGATAAGTATGATTTAATACTTAAATAATTCTATGTGCTCCAAGATATGTGGAAGCACTGACTTAGGGTTTGGATTAATGAGGTAATCCTAAAACCCTAATGAATGGATAATGGGAACCCTAATTAATAAGGTAAGTTTAATTGAATACTAATGAAGGTATTATGTGATTCTAGTTATGTGAAACAATGAGTTAGGTTTTGGATATTAATTGTAATATCAATGTCTTCTCCAAGATGCACGGAGTTTTGAATTAGGGATTGATCTTTGATAATGTTATCATGAAACCCTAATCGAGAAGGATGAGAAACTCTAACCCTAATGTAGGGTGATGCTATGTGAAACCCTAATACAGGGTGATGTTATGTGAAACCCTAATACATGGAGATGTTATGTGAAACCCTAATGTAGGGTGATGTTATGTGAAACCCTAATATAGGGTGATGTTATGTGAAACCATAATTAACAAAGATGGGAAACCCTAACGCTAATGAGGGAATAGTGATTTTATCTTTGTATTGCATAATGTTGATATGTAATTGATATGGTTGTTATCAAGTATACTAACCATGCAGGTATCATGAAATGATGAGAATAACCGGGTATGAGTTATGATGTTAATGGGATTTGTGAGCCGTTCTTTAATTTTTTAGTGAGAGGTGACAAGAAGTTGAATATGCCTGGTGAACTATGTGAGATGCTTGTGTAACAAGTATCCTAAAAACTTTGGTAAGATAACCTGGAGGTAATAGTTACCTGATGGTGGTAACCATGTTTAGTGATGAACTAAGGGTTTGAATAACCAGATCTAGTAAACATGATGATGGTATTGTTGAGGGATGTGAATTCCTAGTAATGAGGCAAGGGATTGAGATCCCAATGTTTTATAAAAGTTTTGAATGGTACTTGATAGGAGTATTGTTTCTTTGTAGCAGTCGTCATAATAATTATTGATTGAAAACTTGACGGATGCTAAAAGAATATGGTAATATACTTAAATAATCAAGTGGAATATTATCATGTAGAGCCCTGGCCATAGATCCATCATCGTTAGTAGCTGGTGATGGTGAAACGGATTCTCCTGCCGGTTAATCCGGAGCGTATACTGTTGAATTTGTGGGGTTACTCCTAGCCAAAAATTGGAGGATTAGAGTGCAACTCCGGTTGTAGACTCAAGAATATGTATAAGAGCATGGTGAACATGCCCATGGCTCAGTGTGATGGAGCATGAATGCGTTCATGGCTCAGAGAGCATGGTAAACTGGCCCGTGGCTCAGATTTACTAGCGTCGGGACCTGTACCAAGGCGGGCTAGAGAATGGGTAGCCATGAGAGCTAACCCTATGATTGACATCACTTAAGCAAGAGACTGCAGTCCTGCTTGTGGTCTCGCACTGACCGAGACAGATGAGATCGAGGATTCCGACTCTTTCTTTGATCTTGTATGGCACCGGCTTTGGGTTTCGCAACTGAAGGTTAGATTTGAGCGGTACACCTCACTTCCTCGGGGCATAAGAATGATTGTAAAATGTAATCAACCATGTAGCATATTTGCTTAAGGATGAAATATGGAAATCCTTGGTTGATGTTACATTGTTTACTATATCCTAAATGGATAGCAGTTATACATGTTCTTCATATTCCTTATTAAAATGGATAGATGATTTACTCCCTTATCATGTATAGCTGTAATGCTTTAAAAAGATAATATTGCCCTATTCTGCTTAATAATGATTAAATCATGTTGTTCAATAGAGATTCCTCTATTCAGTTTATTACTGTTTACCTACAATAATAATGTTTCTGGTAGAGAGTTATATCTCTCATTGGGACAATTTCAATTGTCTCACCCCCGTGGGATCCAACCTTTTTAGGTGGATGAGGGTGAGTAGGTAGAAACCCTACAACAGGGGAAGGACATCAGCATCAGGGACAGTAGTGACATCTCAGGTGGAGATACTAACTGTCGTTTCTTGTAGATATGAGTCCTATGTGTCGTCTCTATACTCTTAGGTCCTTGGAGTCAGTAGATAGTGCTTTAATGATCGATCTGAGATTTTGGCATTGAATGCCTTGAGGTTTTATGTTTCTTATGTGTAGATTTAACAGAGCAACTATTATATGTAATCCTCGAGAAGAGAAGGTACATGGTATGTACTTTGTGGACCAGAATGTATATATATATATATATATATATATATATAATATTTTGGTTCTTGTTATAAGAGTTTCCTGGAAATGGATCTCTTTGCAAATGGTTTTAATTCTTAGTGATTTTCAGTAATCCGCTGCTAATGCTTAAATTCCGCATTAATAGTAATAATTTGTTTATCGGTTCGGTGTTGGGTCATCTCACGTGAATAATGGCCTTTTCATTGGGTGTCCATATAATGTGTCCAATTCCTTCCCCGTAGAATCTAGATAATAAAAAGTGAATGTCTTGGGGACAATAACCATTAACTTCCAATGCCTACCACTAGAGGCAAGAAAGTTAAAAATTAATAACTCAAAATCCACAATAAAAATGTAATTTTCTTAAGTCCAAATTATAAGCAAAGTAAACTTACTCAACATTGAATGGAGCTATTATCACCGTCTTCTTTTTTTAGCAAAATATTTAAAAGTAGCAGAGCAGTATGAGGTAACTGATAAAGGGTCTTTATCTACAAGACTGGTCAAAGATGGAACTAGAAATCCCACATGGGAAAATGAAAAATCTTTACAGATTGTGTGTAAGTGGTTGTAAAACATGTATTATGTATGCATTAATATATAAGAAACCAGATCATCGTATATAAAACAAGGTATATGGATGTATAAACAAGATCTCACCATATCCATAGCTATATCATAGATGTATTCAACCAATCATAATGAAACAACTCCAAAATATCTTGTATAAATAGATTGTTATCGTATGATTCACTTGCAGCATCCTCCGGAATAGAAACATTTATAGGACAATTTGGGTTATGTTCGCCTATCCATACTGCCATACCCCTACAATTAGGACCTAACAAGGCGTATAGGTCTCTTGGAAGACAACTAGGTACTTCAGGATGTAGAGGTGGAGGCTGAGATGTAGCAGGTGTCTTCCTTTTGACCTGCATATACAATTTCAGATCAATTGACTCATATATACACACTCACAAATTAACGTAATGTAAATTTACCATACAATATTAGTATATATTACATCTGCTTTGGGCCACAATATTACTCTGCCTTCTGCCTCAACAAGCGTTTCAGAATTTGGGTGGGCATATGGCAATGGAAGATCCCTCCAATTGGGGAGTACATGTATCAGGCTCACACAAATCACACCATCTGGTACTGGAGTCCCATGAAACATGTCCCTTGTAAGGGGTGGGTAAGCCTCAGCCTCTGCAATTATACATTCTTGACTTTTTAGATGGCATGGCTTCAACCCCTACAAATTTATGTAAAGAATGTTATATACATATATACCTAAACATATCATCTTGAAAAGACTAGCTACTATGTCATAAAAATACTTACAATAGACGTGCTAGGTGGTGGGTCTACATGATTACTACCAACCACCTCTACAGTAGGAGAAGAGCGGCATGCCATAGGTACTATCTGAGTGGCAGTCTAAGACACCTGCCACTTGCTAATTGCTTCATGGAGTCTCTTATCAAGTACTTTCTTGACTCTCCTATTAATTAACTCATCTACCTATACATCAACAAAAGAAATGCTAGCTTTTGATTATTGAATTCCCTTTCACAATAACATTCTAAAAAAAGAATAGGTTACCTCAACATTTGATAATCCTGCTTTTGGGATAGGTTTGCGTTGTGATGGCCCAAAGAATGTTTTTATGCCCACACCAGTGCATGCACCCCTAACACATCCAGGACACTCTGGGTTACCAAGAGCAACTATCAATTCATCCCTTATACCCTCAGGGATGAACTTGCCTTCCTTCCTCTGCTCATGAAGCTCTCGCTAATCGCCATCAATAGAAATTGGTAAGTAAACATAACAATAATCAATAACGATTGCTCTAAGAGTTGAATTTTACCATTTTTGCATCCGCCTCAGCAGTTGCGGGCTTGGTTATATCTCCTTTCTTGTTTTGCCTCCCAGATGTCCACATAGCATGGTGAGGCAGAGGTGCAGGACCAATAGTAGAGGACTCAGCAGTCTCTTAAGTAGCAGCAAACTGAGCAGTAGACTCATCCTGTAGTCTTTGGCGAACGCCTGCCTAGCCTTTTGGACCCATCGTGTAGTCATGCACATTTAGTGCACACCTTGCTCTTTGAGCATCGTTGATAGCCTTGTTAGTAAGCACATTGATTTTGTTAGTAACACTAAAGGTTAATCTTGAATAGGTGAATACCAAAGAACGTATATTAATTAAATTGGGAGTGTCGCTTAATACCTTGAATTCATCAGTTTTTCTTTTGGTAACAAACTCCTCCCAGTAATTGGGGTCCAGGTAGTTCCATTGCTCAGTGGTTGGCTTCTTCCTCTTCTCAGCATCTTGTATGTAATCTCGGATGAGATTTGCCCTATAGTTCCTTAGGACTCTCCCACAACATTGCATCACACATTTACGATGCAGCTTTTCATCCAATTCAAATATACTCTACAAAATAGAATTGCTATTAACTAGTATCCTAAAAATTAGTAATCTACAAAATAGAATTGCAAATAATAATAACTCATGCATAGTTCCTTCCATACTAAGTCTTTCTTCCCCTTAGGAGCTTTATGCCAAGATTCTACATTAGGACTACAATGGCTACGAGTAAGAACCCCAAGATATGAAATAAATGATTTGCGGTTCACTCCAACTGGATTTCCTGCATGATCAAAATCCACAACCAGTTTGGGTCCATTGCCCCTTTGTTGTAGTAACTTGTTCATCATAGTGATGCCCCTCACTTTTTCAATTTTTTTTTGCTGCTCATCAAGTGCCCCAAGTTCTTCAGGGGGTACATCATCAACCTAAAATTTGACAAAATAAACACACTTACAGGATATAACTATAAATGGATATATAGATAGAAATATAGGATATATCTTTAAAAATTACATTGTGAGGCGGAGCATTGATATCCTAACCCTCACGGTAATCATCATCACGGTCATCATGCTCATGCTCAACCATCTGAAAGTGTCATTAAAAAATCAAACATTTAGCATTTGACATAACTAGAAGATAATAAAACATTGTAAAGTTCACATTCAAAAAAATAAAACATATAAAAATATATAAGCATGCATGCCTCTAATATTGTGATCTTTTATCAGTTAACAATCCTTCATTGTGATCTCCGCACACATACAAGTCATCATTGGCTTCAATATTTGGTGGTGTTGGCAACCCAAGTGAGAATGGACTAGAGTCATCATACTTACCATAGTACTCTTCTTCATCTATAGGATCTTCAATGAACTGTATTTTACCATGAAGAACAACCGACCATTTATCATTTGCAGGATCATCGATATAAAATACTTGTTTTGCATGTGATGCCAATATGAATGGTTCACCCTTCTCGCCAATCTTTTCAAAGTTCACTAATGTGAAACCCAATTCATCCACTATAACTCCTTTGTTGTTATCAACCCAATTACATTTAAAGAGCAGAATTCTAAAATCTACGTAGTCAAACTCCCATATGTCTTCAATGACACCGTAATATGTCATTTTAGCTTCACATGGACTCTTATCCTTTGCACTTACAAAAAACAATGAAGACACTTGAAGGGTGACCCCACTATTTTGGATGACACTCTTATCATCTTGATGCTTTGTGTAATATGAGAATCCATTCATGTCAAACCCTTCATAAGACATAGCATTCAATTTTGGTTTAAAGGCGAGGCATTTGATAGTTTCAGTAAGATTATTTGGTGTTTGAGATAGTTGATATAAGACTTTATCTTCAAACCACTTAATAAATGTCTTGTTATGCTCTCTAGCAAGCCACATTGAATTGGCTTGAGGATATTGTCTCTTGATGAAATTGGTATGTTCCTCGATATAAACACTCACTTCGTCGATGTTGTGTAAAATATACAAGTGACCTTGTTTCAACTACTCACGGCTGATTACCTTCATCTGTGATCCCAAAATTCCTTTACTGGAATACTCCTCAATATTCTTGTCATTAACAGGAGTGTCATTAGCACTCAGAAAGTCATTGCAAAAATCCATAACCTCTCTTTCCACATAACCTTCAATAATACTCCCTTCAGGCCGATAATGATTTCGAAATCACCTTTAAAAATGATCATGTATCGTTCAAAGGGATACATCCAATGCAAGAAAACTGGTCCCAACATTTTCACTTCCCTAGTCAAGTGGATAACAAGATGTACCATGATATCAAAGAACGAAGGAGGAAAATACATCTCAAGCTGACATAGGGTAACGACCACTTCTCTTTGCAATTTATTGAGAGTATCAGGGTCAATAACTTTGCTACACATACTGTTGAAAAAGAAATAAAGTCTGGTGATTGCAAACCTTACATGCTTCAGCAGTATAGATCAAATTGCCAAGGGTAATATTTGTTTCATTAGAGTATGACAATCATGAGATTTAAGACTTGTCAACTTTAGATCTTTCATTGATACCAATCTACAGATGTTGGATGAGTAACCCTGTAGCCCCTTAACATTTACCAAGCATTCACAAAAAGCTTTCTTCTCCTTTCTAGAAACAAGCGAGAGGTAAGTATGATCTCTGATTGCTACTAACTACCTCTGTTAATGTTGTCCTTATTCCCATTTCACGTAGGTCCATTCTGGATTTTATCCCATCTTTAGTCTTACCTGGTATATTCAACAAAGTACCAATGATGCTATCACAGACATTTTTCTCAACGTGCATGACATCGATACAATGCCTGACTGCCAAAGAACTCCAATAAGGAAGATCCCAAAATATTGACTTCTTATTGAATAAAGATTTGTCACTCCGTGTGGCCATGGTAAATTGTGATCTCTTACCAAATTCATTGGCAAAGTCTTTTACTCTTTCATAAACAACCTCCCATGGTATAGGTTTAGGTGCACTCTGTTCCTCATTTTGTCCATTGAATGCTTTGCGCAACCTATGATATGGATGGAATTTTGGAAGAAACCTTTGATGTCCAAGATATATAGTCTTGCCACCATGTTTTAGTCATATTGAATCAATGTTCTCTTCACATATAGGACACAATTTAGATCCTTTGACATTATATCCAGACAAATTCCCATATGCTGGAAAGTCATTAACAGTGCAAAACAACATAGCATGAAAATGAAATGTCTCTCTTCGTGAAGCATCATAGGTCATCACACCTTCACCCCATAGTTTCTTTAAGTCATCAATCAGAGGTTCAAGATAAACATTGATATCATTTCCAGGTTGTTTAGGGCCCAATATCAACAACAACAGCATAACATACTTATTTTTCATACACAACTAGGGAGGAAGATTGTATATAACAAGCATAACCGGCCAAGTGCTATGTTGGCTTCTCAATGTCCTGTATAGATTCATCCCATATGTACAAAACCCAAGTCTTAGATTCCTAACTTCTTCACCAAATTTAGGGTACAATAAATCAGTCTTCTTCCACTGTGGGGAATCAGACGCATGTCGTAGGATCCCATCATTATTTTTCTTAAAATATGCATGCCACCTCAAATTCTTCACATCTATCCGATTGGCAAACAAGTGTTGAAACCATGATATTATAGGTAGATACCACATCACCTTGGCAGAAGAACCAGTTTTGGACTCCCCCAAAGTTGTCAATTTATACCTTGACGCACCACATTTTGAACAATCTTTCAAATCCACATAGTCCTTTTGAAATAATACACAATCATTTGGGCATGCATGTATCTTCTTGGCCTCCATTCCCATTGGGCACAATAATTTCTTTAACGGGTATGTTGAGATTGGTAGCTCATTTCCGTCAGGAAGAATTTCTTTCAACAAAGACAACAATGACGTGGAGCTTTTGTCGCTCCATCTATTGTTAGCTTTCATCTTATATAATCTCAACACATCACTAAGCTTCATAAACTTAGTACAACATGTGTGTAATAATATTTCAACATCATGCACAATGTTTCTAAACATGAGAGGTGGATCGGTTTGCTCTACCCCACAACTATCCAGCATCACATCAACAATGTCTACTGGAACTGGTTCGTTCACATCTACGTCATCGGAGGCAATTTATTCTTCCACACAAGCACTGCTATCGACATCCACTGATTTCAGGTTTGAAATCTCTCCATGCCAGTGCCATTCTGTATAGCCTTGTACAATCTCATTGCACATGACATGACTTTTGATTTCGTCACCAGTGCTGACTTTCAAGTTGTTACCACAATGCTTACATGGACAGTAGAACCTATCTCTAGGTTGTTTCCTATGTTCCTCGGCAAATCTAATAAATTGATCGAGATTAGAAATAAACTCTGGGGTGCAGCGATTTGGAATGGACATCCATGATCTATCCATTCTATGATCAAAGAGAAAACAAGTACATATTAGGGTTTAGGGTTAAAAGATTAGGTTTTATATATAATAAATGTGTACCACCTATCCCATTCTTGAACACCTAATCTCACTAGTAAGTGTATAATGTGTATTGGGTTTTCAAGAAAATTTCGGCAGCATTTCCCCGTTGTTCTCCAAGTACATATGTACTTAGAAAACAAACGGGGAAATGCTACTAAAATTTTCTTGAAAACCCAATACACATTATACACTTACATCCTAAGTGAGATTAAGTATTCAAGAACAGTCCCAAACTGGGGACTATCCAAGATTTACTCCTAATGAGTAAATCTTGGATGGGTTTCTAGGCCAAAAAATACATGTATGTTGTCATTCTTATATATAATAAATGTGTACCACCTATACCATTCTTGAACACCTAATCTCACTAGTAAGTGTATAATGTGTATTGGGTTTTCAAGAAAATTTCGGTAGCATTTCCTCATTGTTCTCCAAGTACATATGTACTTAGAGAACAAATAGAGAAATGCTACTGAAATTTTCTTGAAAACCCAATACATATTATACACTTACATCCTAAGTGAGATTAAGTGTTCAAGAACAGTCCCAAAATGGGGACTATCCAAGATTTACTCCTAATGAGTAAATCTTGGATGGGTTTCTAGGATAACAAATGCATGTATGTTGTCATTCTTATACCTACAATCCTAGTTTCATCATTTATATCCTAAGTTTTGTGTAACATCATTTAATCATGCTTGTCAGTAAATACTAAATAGTAAATAAACCATGATTCCATATATCAAAGATTTGAATCAAAATGAAGCCTAATGGCACATTAGGAGAGTGAGAATAGTATACCTCACTCTAAGGTTGAGGAAGAAATATATGCAAATCAACATCAAGTCAACAACACCTACAACAACACAAATGCACGATTCAATTTTGTTATAATGTATTAATTAGGGGTCAATCTTGAAGTTTTAACTAGAGCTTCATATATCAACATACATACTAGGTCATATTTCAAGTCAAAATTTAGGCATTTAATCACCTTAGGGCGCATACATGATTCACAAGGTATTTGGGTGCACAAAGAATAATATATGTTACTGATTTAGGAGTTCACATAATCGTTTTAGAAATAGAAGACCCACATGTGAGTTAAGTTTGAGATTCAACATCAATGTATCTTTAACACACATGTTTCAAGGTTCAAAGCACATGATCAAATCAAATTAGGATTCTAGAATGGACAAGTTTGAATCTTATTTCAACATGCATCAAAATTTACTGAATTAGGTCAAGCATGAGGATTAGACAAGTTAAAATAGTACATTAATACTAATCAGTAGATAAATGAATAAAAACCAGTAGATAATAAATACAAATCAGTAGATAAGTAATTTGAAAAATTAGTAGATGATTAAATAATTTGAAAAAGTAGATGAACAAATACAAAGGCCTAAATTTAAATAATGTGATGAATAAAAAATCATTAGATGAACAAATTAGTGGATAAGTAAATACAAATCTGTAGATAAGTAAATATAAATCAGCACATAAGTAAATACAAATCAGTAGATAAGTAAATACAAATCAGTGGATACATAAATACAAATCAGTGGATATATATATTCAAATAAGTAGATAAGTAAATTCAAATCAGTAGATAAGTAAATACAAATTAGTAGATAAGTAAATACAAATTAGTAGATAAGTAAATACTAATCAGTTGATGGAAATCAATAAAATAAAAAACTTTGTTACATGTATTACTTCTGGGCGCCCGCCTGTACAACATAGAGTTCAAGATATGTAACCTACCTAGCAGTAAGGGAAGTAGAGGCTAGCTCCGGCGACCTCAGGCTCGAGATCCGACGGTGCAGCAGCTCCTCAGGCGACCTTCACATCTGCGACATCCTTCATAGTGGTGACAGCTGGCGACTGGAGGAAGAGACCTGGATGGCGGCTGGAGGAAGAGGACTAGCGGTGGGGAAGGCAGACTAGTGACGACAGCCAGTAGGCGGTGAAGGGCAGGGACGGTTGACATAGGAGTAGTAGGCAGAGGAGGAGCAATATGTAGCGGAAGAGTAGCAGGCGACAAGCAGCAGAATCACTATAATCTCCAGAGACCTAGTGAAATTGTGATGAAACAAAGAATGAGAAAGAGTCTATTTCGTGGGTGCTATTAAGTTAACCATCATTGTCGGTTGTTTCAAAAACCAACACATAAGATCCAACAGCGTCGGTCACAACAAAAAAACCGACATCTATGTTCAATCATAGTCATAAGTTTCAACTAGAAAAATCGACGTCTATCTACATATGCCGACAAAAAAAGTTCTTGAATTACAACTATAGTCGTCAGTTGCCATCAAAAACCGACGCCAATTGGGCAATTTTGGGGGTAAAAATTTTCACGGGGACAACGCGCGAACTCACATCGGTGTCGGTTATTGTATGAAAACCGATGACAAAAATGGAAAACCTTTAGTCGTCGGTTTCTTGGTCAACAACCGACATCGTATGTGAAATTTTGGAGGTGATTTTTTTGCACTAGAAAAATTGGATTCTGCGGGCGATTTTAGGCGTCGATTTCTTATTACGCAACCGACACTAAATAAAAAGTGATACCCGTGTCTGGCCGGTCTTCACATATAGATGTCAGTTTGTGTATTCAGTCGACGTTGTAGGGTTTAGGTGTTGGTTTCTTGGATACAACATGCGCCTGTAAATGTGACGTTATAAGGCATTTCTGTACTAGTGTGACCTAAGAGAAAGAGATGTAACATCAGTATAGATGAGAGAGTTTGGATGATAGACATAGTCTCTAGAGTTGTCTGGAGCCATCATAATGGTTAGGCTAGTAGTAGTCTAGATGACCTAAGTTGATGATGATGATGATGATGATGATGATGACGATGATGATGATGATGATGATGATGATGATGATGATGATGATGATGATGATGATGATGATGATGATGATGATGATGATGATGATGATGATGATGATGATGATGATGATGATGATGATGATGATGATGATGATGATGATGATGATGATGATGATGATGATGATGATGATGATGATGATGATGATGATGATGATGATGATGATGATGATGATGATGATGATGATGATGATGATGATGATGATGATGATGATGATGATGATGATGATGATGATGATGATGATGATGATGATGATGATGATGATGATGATGATGATGATGATGATGATGATGATGATGATGATGATGATGATGATGATGATGATGATGATGATGATGATGATGATGAGGAGGAGGAGGAGGAGGAGGAGGAGGAGGATGGTAATGTTGATGGTGATGATGATGATGATGATGATGATGATGATGATGATGATGATGATGATGATGATGATGATGATGATGATGATGATGATGATGATGATGATGATGATGATGATGATGATGATGATGATGATGATGATGATGATGATGATGATGATGATGAAGAAGAAGAAGATGAGGAGGAGGAGGAGGAGGAGGATGGTAATGGTGATGGTGATGATGATGATGATGATTGTAAAAGACTGAAATCACCCCTTTACTAAAAATTTGAAATATCAAACCTCCATTCCCAACATACTCAAAAGGTATGTTGAAAAGGGTGAAAATTTTTCAAATATTTATTTATATGGTATACAAAAGACCATTAGAAAGCAGTGGAATTAAACTTCTGACTATATTCAATTTCACATAAATGATTATAAAAATATACCATTCTCCCATTAGGGTTTACATCAAGATACAACAATTTGGATATAGATAGAGGGAAGTCTAACTACTACAATCTTGTATCCAAAGGAACATCTCCATCAACCAAGTCCAAGACAAAAGCTAAGATCTTCTTATCTTATCCATTACCTTACTCAGCACCTGGGTGGTTGGGAAGGCACCTAGAAAAAGGGAAAAGGAAAGAAAAGTACGTGTCACAAAACTAGTCTAGGATAACAAGATAAGTGAAACAAATAAAAACAGGCTAGGGTTCATCATAATATGAAGATAACAAGAGCATGAAGCTATATTCAAAAGAAACTTGCCATTAACAATTATATTAAAAGGATTGCATGTAAGACAATTATGTCTACCTAACTAAGTAGGGTTGAGGCACCTACCAAACCTATAGCCTTAGGTGAGGGGAGAATAAGACATTCCCAGTCACCTACACAATAATATGGGGAGAATAAAACATTCCCCAGGGCGAATAAATACATGCCCTCTATGGGTGGTTGTACATAAGTATCGATACTTAAAATTAAATAGAACATAAATCTACGTTCTAGAAAAGCAGTCATGGCAAGAATAATCATATGAATCAATAAGCATGGCAGTGGGGTATAAAACCCAAGCAATATTAAACAATAATCAGATTTGAGGCATAAGTAATTGTGGTTTCAAGAAAAGAGAATTAGGTTCATTTAAGCCTCCTTAGGGAAAAGTAGGTTAAGGCATAAAATTTCCCAACTAAGGTATTAGATGCACATACCTCTTCCTTAGAGTCCTAGAAACCACTTTTCAAAACCTTATATATATATATATATATATATATATATATATATATATATATATATTAAGGCATAAAATTTCCCAACTAAAGTGTTAGATGCACATACCTCTTCCTTAGAGTCCTAGAAACCACTTTTCAAAACCTTTATCCAAAAATGAGAAATGCCCCTACATGCATTTCAGAACCTTGCCACCATGACAGTCAGTGGCGTGGCCACAAGGTGGCCCGGGTAGTGACGTGGTTTATTATCGCACTAACAAATTCACTCGGGGTTGAAATCCCAGAGTTTTTACCAAAACCTTGTGCAATAATACCACCCGCAAGTGGACGGGTCTTATCGTAGTATAGTTAAGTATTGAATCCCAACGGACAACATTTTTAAGAATCGTTGCTAGTCTAATCTAGTTCAAGTAAGGCTAATATTTAAAATGATTGGTTGATTTGAGGTTAATTAAACTAAGTGTAGGAAAGTAAAGAGCAGAATTAAAGTTGATCTAGATTAATGATATGGAATTGCTGGGATGGTCCCGGGTTTCACCACCACTACACATGCAAAACACATCCAAACATTAAACATCCAGGCAAGATACAACCATCCAAATGGAGCTACTGCAAAACCCCCCATACAGGCGTTAGGCTTGCGTAAGCATCACCTTAGGTATCAGATGTCTCGTCACCATCCTGACCACTCACTTACGGCTCCGAAGATACAAAATCCAACTGAAGTTGTGGCCTCCCTGAGGATGTTTAGGCGCAGAGAAGCATCACCGTGGGCTAGATGGCTCGTCCCCTCACAGATCATACACTTACGACCTCAAGGAATCCCTTTCTATTTCTAATCAGGGAGTCAACTGTGCTAATCGACAGACAATCAGGCGATTAATTCTACAAGCAAACATCGACGATTAACAACGAAGATACATATATCCAACTGAAGTTGTGGCCCTCCCTGCGGGATGTTTAGGCCACAGAAGTGTCACCGTGGGCTAGATGGCTCGTCCCCTCACGGATCATACACTTACTACCTCAAGGAATCCCATTCTATTTCTAGTTTGGGAGTCAACCTCGTTAATCGACATTCAATCCTACATATTGAAGTTCTCAAAACATAGGAAAGAACAAGATAAAAGCAAGCATGTAATCAACCTACAAACATTAACAATTAACAATGAAATGAAAAGTTATATACATTTCCATGGAATGTTTAACAAGAGAACATGCTTGCATGGGCAGCGGGGCTAGTCCCCGCACCCTAGTGAAAAGAAACTACTCGCTCATGATGTGAGAAATAAGAAGAATAAGAGAGAGGGAAGATTCCACCATGGGCATGATGCATAAGGTAGTCATAGCTCGGTGAAGATGATGCGGTCTTCTACATCGTATCGGAGCAGATCTAGACGAGGAGGAAGAACCACCAAGGTAGACCAGGCAGATCTCCTTTTCCATCTCCCTTCTCGTCTTGGCCTCCTTTCTTACAGCAATAGGAGTAGGTGAAGTGGCAATGGCGTGGATGGAGCTGGATCGACCCTTGCGTTTGGGTAGCCTGGTGGCGTCCTAGATCCCCCTCCTCCCAAATGAGGACCCTGTTGGTCCTATTTATAGGCTTAGATGGCCTCTTCATGTTTTTGACATGAGGATACTTCACACAATTTTGGGTCCAAATGGTTTGCAATAAAGTGCCTCCAACCGGTCTTCATCCAAATAGTCTTGGAGTCTTAACAGTTTCAGGACTCACGCCAAACGGTCTTGGAGACCGATTGGACTGACCAAACGGTCATGGAGACCGATTGGACTGGCCAAACTATCTTTGAGACTGATTGGACTGACCAAACTGTCTTGGCTTCTTTGCTCTGACAATCTTGTATACTGATCAGTTTTGCACCCCAAACAGTTTGGTTCTCTGGCATTCTTCTCCTCCAAACGGTCTCACGGTCGTGTGCCGCCAAACGGTCTTGAGGATCGATGGCCTCCAAATGATCTTGGGTCCAAACGGTCTTGGAGGTGGCTGGCCTAACGGTCTTGAGACTGTGTGCTGCCAAACGATCTTGAGGATCTTCTATCATCTAACGGTCTTGTGCCTCTCATCCAAATGGTCTTTGGCTGCTCGCGGTCCCTAGCCTTCACAGTCTTGAAGACCATTAGGGCTCGCATGGTCTCGAGACCGTTCGCAGCCCATGCGGTCACAAGACCGCTGCTGATCCTGGTTGTGAGGGTGTAGGTCTAGGCAGAGGCAGTGCTATTGTTGGTGGCAGCATGGATGCAGTGGCGCCGGTGACGGGGTCGCGAGGCAACGACGGTGGTGGTCGTGGAGAAGTGGAGAGTTGCTGAGGAAGCGGGTTGCAAGTGGTGGTGAGGAAAGAAGAGGACGGAAAGGTGGAGGAGCGTCGAGCAGGTGTTGTGGAGATCCAACCGGTCTTGAGGTGGGCGACTGCCCATACAGTTTTGAGACTGTGAGGCTTCACACAGTCTTGAGACTGTATGGAAGGGGAAATTCATAAGGGGAGAACGATAGGAGGGGGACCGAGTGGGAGGTGAATGAGGGGCGTTGATCTGAGATCGTGTGGTGAGGGGAAAGCCCAAGATTGAATGAGGTGAAATCGAATGGATCAAGATCGATTGAGCAGACCGTTTGGTCAAGACCGAGTCTGAGAGGATCTTGAGTAGGGGTAAATCTAGGGTTGAGTGAAAGTGGGCCCTAGCTGAAGGTTCACCTTCATCGTGACCAGCATAATATGCATGAAATACATATAAAACTAGTTAATAACTTGATAATCTGATCAACCAAGCAAAATTGCACATTGTAAGATTTAAGGAAATGAAATTAAATGTATTTAGTCGAATTGGGCCCAGAATGGCGATTGAAAATCATGATGAATTTGGATTCATCAGGTAGGCACATGCCCTACCCGATTTTTGTAACTATACATAATCACAATAGAAATTAGCCAATATTTTCTATAGAAATTAAGTATTGTTCCCTACTTAATGTCTCCATCTGAGGTTCTATATTAATGGTGCCCCCCTCTTATAAATTATCTAGCTCCGCCACTGGTGACAATGATAAAAGGTTAAGACCATTAACAAAAAGAACCCATGACTGGTGAAGTCAAATCATATGAAATGTTAGTCTTGCCCTTGATGGAAAAAGAAAAAGAAAAAGGAAACAAGGAGCAAAAATGTAAACAAAATATGAGCATTGTCTCCTACCCGAACTTGACCATGGTTGTGGCTGAGCAAGGAGCAAGTCAGCTGAAAATTGAGGAAAAACATGACACGACGAAATCATCAATTATAAAAACCTAGAAATGAAGAAAAGGCATGCTTGAAACTTACCCTAAAGGGAATTGTGATGGAACAAAGTGATGTGAGAGACCTCCAAGACGACGCCATGATCTAGGTTTCAAGCTTTGCGGCAATAATAGATGACATAGGAAAGCAACTGAAGTGAGAGGAAGATGACCTTTGGTGTGGCAGAAATATAGAGTAAGGCTGATAAGAGCACCCAATGAAAAGATGTTTCAAGAAGCTTGGAGGGAAAATTGGGCAAATCATGAAAAAAGGAAACAAGGTTCAGAATAATTCTCATTGTGTGCAAAATTCTCTACTGAACTCAATGGGAGTAATATTGAAAAGTTTCATTGACTATGCACCAAGATATTCTTGTTGAAAGAACAAGGGGGTCAAAGTTACTGTTCACATACCAGACCTCCCCTACCTGAGGTAGGGAACGGGTCCTGAACCAATGGATCACAATCAGGTAGCCCAAGTTTGGCCTGCGTTGAATTAAGAAAAATACGAGCGGTTGCCAAAAACTTTAGGAAGTTGGACACCATAATATAACATCAAATGTACTAATTTTTTACTATTTTTTCTAATTTATCTGAAGGTCCAAATAAGGCTCAAATAACACAAAATTTGGCATGTAAATTTAATATTTAAAATATAGATTTGTCATTTGATTTTTATTTTAAGGTCATTCAATATTTCAATGAATATGTTTAGGTCTTACCTTATATCTTATTTCCTGTTTGAAATTAAGATAGCTTGTATTACCCAATCAATCTCAAACTTGGCTCCCAAGCTATCTTGGACCCAAGGAAAATGAATTTGGAGTTAGATTTTACTTTTGAAACTGCCTTTTATGATTTCTAATAAAATAAAGTTTAAACCATATTATCTTAATATTAATTATTAAATTACCTAGTTATCATCAACATTTAATATTTATAGTTTTCTTCTCCTCCTGTAGTTATGAAAATAGTTATTGTGTAGTCTTTTGCACAAACGTCCATATTTACTTATTTGACCTATTAAGTTCATTAATTCAATATTTATGTAGATGATGACACAATATCCAGATCTATGCACATGAAGGCTCTAATTATTATTTCATTCTACATATTAAGCACACCATATTATATTAGTCATTTTGTATATTTATTCTCATAAAAATCTTAACTACATTTTAATCATTAAGCATGTATTAGTGAATGATGAGGCATGTTTGACCTCTTAATGAGTTCACTTATCTATTAGGCATCTTTTAGGTTATAAGGTCCATTATTTTGACACCTAATGATTCAAATGCATCATTTGTGGTATTAAACAAGGGTGGGTTAGGTTAGACACCCACTGTTACGACCCCACCTCCTGATAACCCCCAATTAAGGGAGACCGAGAGGTCGAAGCTGCACCCATAACTTCTGGATCAAAGGTTCGGCAATTAACCAAGAATAATTATCAAATTTTAACAGACTAAACGGGAAAACTGTAAAAAAATAAGCTTTTGCATACCTTTTTGAAAACTTGGATCTCTAAACTTCTATCCACTTATGGATTCTATTCTAACTAATCCTCCTTGTATTTTACTTCATGTATTTCACAATATGACGATTTACTGTTTGTCCTTTTGGCTTGTACCTAAAACGCCGACAAACAAAACGTTGGTCAGCCAAAGCTGGTATGTGGGGGAAACAATAAACGTGCAACTATGATAACAACATAATCATTCAATTAATCATTTAACAACCAAGATTACGTTTTAAATATAACTCCGTGATCCATGAGTACCCTATCCTCTGTGCTATCCCTGTAGTGGACCTGGATACTACCTTCCTTATGGTAGATCCCCATTAAACCCCTCATGGTCCCACCTATAGGTGAACCAGTTTCTAGGGTTGAGTCACATTGCACTACTCGTAAGTAGCCCACTCCTTAACTCATGGCAGGCTAATGGGTCTCATGGCACTACACTTGGTAGCCCAATTTCTAACCCACGATAACCTAGACCTTATTCTAGGTTACCCCTTTTTAACCTTTACAAGCCCCATAGGTGGACCCAGATCTAGCCAGTTATACATTTATATTCATAGTGATAGTCATAGTCACTCTATAGTTGCATGAAATAAAAGCATCCAATAGTTATTTCAAGCCATGAGGGAAACGTCGATAAAATCCCCGGAAAACTAGTCGGGATAATCATAAGCGTAACCACATACCTGATTTGATGATTTCACAAGCATTAAGCAAATCCAACCAAGAATGAAATCCAAGCAAGCAATTCAATCATCACATAATTCCTGAAAAGAATATGTACTCTATTTATTACACACTTTATCAAGAATCTACTTTATTGACTTGGATTCACTTTCTAGGGTTTTGTATCCATTTTAGGGTTTCATTAATCTTCATTAGGGTTTCTTAGATCCATTCCTCAAACTTTATCCCTTTTAGGTCAACAAACCCTAAAATACTCTTTTCTACTCATATAAACCCTAATTGCTCAAATTATCCATTTTAATAGTCTTTTATACCCACATTGACTTAGGATCATTATATCCTTATTTATTCATGGATTTGAACAATTAAACCAATTAAAATACATATTCTCCTAAATTAGGGTTTTCAAGATCATTAATGCATAATCATGCACGAAACCCTAAATTAAGCCAATTATATAAAAAGATCATCTTTGAAATCATATTTTCACTTGTATTAACAACAGGTTAATATCAGCTTGAATTATCCAAATAACGTAATTAAGTCCATCTATCATCAAATCTAAGGGTTTTTCCTTAATTAAATCATTACAGATGATAACTTTATGTCCTTTTCAAATTTTAAGCATATTTACGCACATAAACTCTAAATTAGAATAATCATGTGCAAAGTTTTTCCTTTTTGAACATAATGTACCTTTTTACATTTAACAGGTTAACATCAACTCTAATGATCCATTAAACCCTATTAAACACTTTATTCATTTCAAAATAGGGCTTCTTAATCTTTAATTCATTAAAGATGATAACTTACACTACTTTTTGAATAGCATGAAAAATTAGGCTTCAAACATAATTTCTTCGTGTTCCTCTCGTTCTGAGGATCAATTTTCATATATGACTTGTTTTAATCCGAGTTATGGTTTATTAGATACGATTTTCGCAAGGATTTACTTACTTGGCCAATCCGGGAGTGCCACGTCACCCCGCTCCATGCAACGTTGCTTGCCTAATGGGAAACATGATGAAATGTCCCTTTTTCCCTTCCTTAAGTCGATCCATGTTGTAGCCCGCGGAGGGCAGTTTTGTCCAAGGCCACTCGATCAAGACATGTTGCCGCTGCAGCAGCGATCCCAAGCGGCCCTGCCGCCCTTCCCAATGCTCGACGGCCACCAAGCAACTCCCTTTGGCTCCGTCGTGCCTGTGTGCACGTGAGGGTGCTGCTGGATCATGGCCAAGACGGCCCGATCCAACTCTTCTTCTTCCCTACGTGCAAACCCTTGCTTCCGCCGCAACAGTGGCTGGGAACGGGTTCTCTTCCTACTCCAGACCTGAAGCACACCGACGAGGCTTCTCTTTACCTCCGCCGTCCCTAGCCGCACCTGTGGGGCCCCATACTATGGCCGAGGTGGGCTGGGGTCAGGCTACGACTGCTCCTCAATCGCTGATCTTTTAATCCGCGCAGTAGGTGGCTGGAGTGAAAGTGAGGTCCCAGGGATGATGGTCGAGCCTCTCCTAATTGTTGGGGACTCTGTGCGCCTCTCTCACACCCCACCATAGTGCCTAAACGCCCCCAAGATAGCCCCACCCTCTCTTCCATGGTTTCAGACAAAAGAAGCAAGAAGGAGATGAGGTAGAGAGAGGAAGACGTGAGTTTTTCTCTTTAACTCTGACCATGGGGTCTACCCTTTATATAAGGGTGAGAAACGAAGCCCTAGGTAGGCTTATACATGACTCAAAGAGTCCCCTTTCCAAAAGGGTTCCTTCTAGGAGAAGTATTCTTCTCTCTCCTCATTATCCTTTTTTAAGCTTTATTTCATGGATAATTGGAAAAACGAAAATCCTTTCTCTTATTATCATTATTCTTGCCTTTTCATCCATTAACCACGAAATTATATTTCCTTTTGTTGAAACAATACTTCTTTTAAACAATACCTCATAATCATTCATTATGCATCATATTATCTTCTTATTTGACTTTATTTGCTTTTTCTCTTTCTTTTCCTTTATTGGGACTCCTTGGATCCCAAGAAACACTAATAATTCGAAATTCCTTTTTAAGGATATGTATTATCCTCTTACATGCATTTATTTCTATTACTTCTCATTATCATGTTTATTTCTTATGAAAATATCTCTTTTGAGGATTTCTCTTTGTTTCTCTTTTATTTTCCTTATTGAAATTTCGTTTAACAATAGAACCCTCATGGATACGAAATTTCACTAAAAATAACTTCATTATACTTCTTTTCTCTTATTTTCCACATTTTATCATTGTTTTCAATTTCTTTCTTAATAAAGAAATATTTAATTGGTCTTTTCTTCTCTTGTTGCATTCTCTATGCAACTTTGGACTCCTTGGAACCTAAGGAACCCAAGAGGCATGAAATCCTCTTTGGATTTGCCTTCTAGAGTTTTCCACATATTTCTTTTCTTTATAAAAAAATCAATTATTCATTTACTAATTGAATTTCCTTATCATTTGGGCCCAATAGCCAATAAAGCCCACAACACAAACATCAAGGCTATTGTAAACAAAAACCATTTATTAGAACCACATTATATCATTATTTATTCAAATATCTTTAATATGGGAAATTACATTTCCCACCAAAAGAACCCAAAGATTGGGGTTATAACACCCACAAACTACAATTTATGAAAACATGCTCATCTTACTCATCATCACTATGTCCCAAGCCTAGGACTAGTGTGAAAGAATGGATTTTGGTTTAATTTCGAGGACAAAATTTCTCTTAAGGTGTGTAGGATGTTATAGAGTGGACTTTTAAGGTTTTGCACCTCGTGGGATAAGTGAGTTCATATAATTGATATTACAATATCATATATTTTATATCTCTTTGAAGCATGGAATTGATTGGTCAAATACTGATATTGTGATACCAAATTGGATGGAATGTAGTTTGGATGATAATTGAGCTATGGTTAAAGTTTCATGATGATAAAATACTCATAGAAGAAGTTATGTATATTTGAATGTGGTGAAATCATTGTTGTTTTTTATAATAGAAGACCAAGGTTTCTCAACTAGTTTTTGATCTGTATACCATGTCACGCCTCCTTTAGTCTTGGTTGTGATAAGCCACGTATTGGAGATGGTGGGGAGGGGAAGGATGCGAGCCTAACCAATCCCACATCGTAATCGTGGCTCAAAGGAACAACTGAACAAGCAGTTATGCTTCCCCAAAACTGATCCTAAGACCCCTCGTTATCTGGATGAGTGCTAAGAGAGAAATGGCACCACAAGTCATAGGCAGCGGCAACATCTCTGGAGGCGCAAGGCTCCAGCCCCGCCCAATAGCAAGATCGAGTGGTTTATAGCAGCAAGCGTTGAGAGCGGCTGTTGTCAAGGGGAGCACAGGACGGTGGTTTCCTCAGTGGAGTCTGGTCCAATGATGGTGCTAGGAACACCCGTGCTCATGTAGCCTGGAGTCGAGGAAGAGATGCACGGTGGGCAGGTAGATGCCAGACTCTGAGATCACGAAGGAGAGAGGGGCACTCCACAACAGTGTCACTGGAGAGGAGCAAGTCTAGATGGAGAACTGGGGCCACTATGCTGCTTATGTGTAGCCGTCAGAGATGGCTTGGAGGCGTCAATACGGGAGGAAGGCACTAGGCCAACGGTGCACAACAGGACCGATGACAACGGCCTGTGCAAGGAAGAGAGGCGGCAATCAGGCCTGAGAACACTCAAGGCGAGGGAGAAGGAGGACCTGGAGAAGAAGGGCTCTGCTATTTTCCCTCGCTGGAGATCCACCGGTGGCGGTGGCTTTGATCGTACGGAGGGGACGTAGGCGTCAGGCTCCGATGGTGGCGACTCAGCTACAGACTCCCGCAGACGTTGATGCTTCAAGGGAAAACACAAGAGGGAGGTGAGCAGTTCATAGGTCAACAGAGGGACCGGCTCACACAGATGAA
Source organism: Alisma plantago-aquatica (assembly GCA_963693085.1). Lineage (NCBI taxonomy): Eukaryota > Viridiplantae > Streptophyta > Magnoliopsida > Alismatales > Alismataceae > Alisma > Alisma plantago-aquatica. The sequence goes on from OY856411.1 coordinate 1,217,045,019, forward strand.
CCAGGTCTAGATCAGAGAATCAGCCGACTCTCCATTGAGCCAGGGCGGGTCCCTACCATAGACCAGCAAAGAGTCCCACAAGACACGTGGCGGCCTTGGATTGGCAGATTAAGGTAAATACCTCAGAAAAGCTCAGATCTTAGAAAATGTATAGTAAATAGCTTGCTTATCAAAAAAATACGTACACTATATCGGAATTCTTAGAAAAATGAGTAGAACAACATTGGACCATAATATTAGCTTTTGAGGCATGCATTATAGTGATATCATGTAAGATGTGTAATGCTTGTTTAATTGATAATAAATATCAAACGATGTTCCAAAATTATGATAACATGTCAGTAAGTCTATAATCATGTTTATAATGCATATGATGTCAGATATGGTCATGGTAATAAATGAAATCATGCAAATTTCTTAATATGGCTAATTAGGGCTAATAACACTAAATAAAATGCAATAAATACATGAATGCTCAATAAATGATGAAATTTACAGAACACTCTTATATCAGTAACTGGAAGCTAATCTAGAACTTTGATACCAATTAGACGCATAGAATTCATGTTACATGAGGATAACCCTTAATACATATGATGTAACCCTAATATGGTTAATGAATGTGACATAATGTTAAGTATGTTCACATAATAATGTAACACATGAGTATATCCAGTTAATGAGCCATAATCTGTAAAGTGACATCAGTATGATAATTCTAAGATAAGAATTCAAGTAAAAGTGGGAATATCCTAATGAACTAAGTGAAACCCTAATATGAACACGATTAGGGTTAACATGAGATGTAGATGATGAGAATCTGATGATAGTATATGATCTTGTCTTAATCAGGGTTGACCAAGGTTAGAGTTGACCTGAGGAATATGTGATGATTAGGATATCTTGATTAAGGTATGCCATTACCTCTTACTTGGCTTATTATACAATATGCTTGTGTTATATGGTAGTAAATACTTGGCATATGGTATTGGATGAAATGATTGTTCTTGTATACTATGTTGCTTTAGCTTTCCATACTTATTGTTATGAACACATCAAACATAATATATATGTTCCATTATATGAAAGCACTAATTCTGTTTGGTAGCATAGTGTTGGAAGGTGATCATTCTCTTTGGTAGCAGATCACATTATACAATGATCTAACTCTTTGGTAGTAGATCATAAGGCCTTACATCTCATACTCTTTGGTAGCTGAGATGATGCATTATTCCCTTAGGTGGCAAATGCATGGATATATAATGGAAAATGTGCTTAAAATATGTGTTTTCTTTTTCTAATGAATACCTTTGTGCAAGTATACACTTTTCTTATATTCTTCTATTACTGCCAAGTATATTAGTTTTATCTGATTGCCAAGATATGATGAGAGGTATATAAAAGACACGTAGGCGTACTCAGTACAATATTGTTGAATATTGTGCTAATGTGTACCACATGTAATCTTTTGTTTAGGTTGTGGTTGATCTTGAAGAGCATGATAGTTGTGAGTTGTGTGGTGAGATGATGTACAGGTGGACCTGTTGTCTCAAGATCTTGTAGTTTAGTGGTAGTACATGTATATGTAGAAGTTTGATGTTCAATATGTAATATCAAATGTTGTAACAATTCATGTTGTAATTATATTTTGAATGGTGAACATGTGTTGTATGGTTTTATTATTATTCATGTGCATGTGCTATTGATTGTTTCCTTCTGACTTCCTCTAATTTTCTTCTTCTTAGCCTAGTGTGGGGTGTTTAAATTGGAATTCTCACTGAGGTGAGGTTTCAATTTGGACATCACACATCACATTAAGTTTTAGAAAATCAGAGGACGTCACAGGTGGTATCAAAGCATGAACAATAGCAAAGCATGACATTTGCTTATTATGCAACTCAAAACTAAAGAGCCTTGAACTTAATAATCTTTAGGGTTAGATTAGTCGTATTTTAGAGACTAGGTCTGACCTAGCCTCTAGGTTAGCACCTAGATGTCTGAGAACTAGGTCTAGACTAGTGCTTGTGGCATAGCAAGTCCTTAGATGTCATTCTTTCCTTATAATGCAGCGGTATGGGACGTTGCACTATCTGGAAATGATGTGCATCAAGGGAAGAGAAACCCTAGACATATTGCGCACGTTGTCTAGAGTAGCTACACTAGTCTACCCCTTGTTCTCACCCTTTTCACCAGTTTTCATGACATTGTACTCTCTACTATGTGTGAGACACTCATTTTCTGGATTTGGTTTTTGATTCTAAACAGATCGAACCTTAATAGTTTTCTCTGACGCTTGTTTTATCGGAGAAAAACCATATAATATCTTATTATGTATATGTATTACAAAAATGTGTCCCCACAAATGTACGAGTAGGAGGTGGTCATGCAACCTAAGTGAAAGTGAATGACATCAGTCTAGAAGAGAGAGTAGATCTAGATTAGATGTCTAGAGCCTTTTTGATATATATGATAGATGGAATAGATGAAATAAGTTTTGATGATATGATGTAAGTTGATAGAGATGATATAAGATGGTCATGATGATCTATGTTTGTCTTTAAGGATTAAAGTTCAACTTTGAGGATTTGAGATAAGTTTTGATGATGCAAGTATGCATTCTTTTATGAGATAAGATATGTTAAGTTAAGATAAGATGTGAGTCAACATGAGCCTCAAGCTCTTTTACAAAGGAGGACCTCTAGTGTAGGGCCAATTTTGGGGTTAGCTCAAGAGAGAGCGAAACCCATAGGGAGAAGGTCAGAGAACCTAGACTCCATGATATGAGAAATATGTGATATGAAATGTCCTAAACTAGAATACTTCTGAGTGAATGAGTTGAGTCGTCTAATGCATGATTCCTATAGTCCTTTTGAACCCTAGATGTCCTTGAGAGGACCAAACCCTAGAGACAGAGAGAGGTTGGCTATATGTGTATATGTGAACTTGAATATGAGAACCTACCATCTGGGTGAGGGAGAGAGAGAGTCCCAAGACCCTGGAGGAGGTAACTATGCTAGTTTTTGTACAACCTCATGCTCGGGTTGGTGGTTTCCCACATAGGAATCTAGTGGTGTATATAAGAGAGTTTTGGGTAAGCATGACTCATGGGTATAGACCTATGAAGAAAATGTTATAAGATGTTTTGGTTTGTGCTATGTGGATAGAGCTGGTAAAGCTATTGCTAGTGCCAATGAGGTAGACCCGAAAACCCTAAACCAAGGAGGGAAGATAGAGTATATGCATATGAGATACTCATAGAGTTGAGTTAGCTCAGAGAGACTGAGCATGTCACCACCCTCAAGATAAGGGTTGGGAGAACCTCAAATGGGCTAGATAAAGTTTTGATATATGTTTCACAAGCCACTTGTATAAGTTTGTTAGCACAACCATGATATAATATATGTAAGATGTGATCTAATCTCAAGACGTGATATATAGACATGATAAGATGGAAACCTAGAGGTGGTTTAATATTATAATGCATAGATGGTTAATGATATACATGAATAATGATGATAATGTGATATCATTGGTTAATCATGTAATGAAATCACCAGTAAATGTTGCAATTTATTATGAGCAATGAAATAATATCATATGACTGAAACATGTCACTTGAGGTGTTAATCGTAGTGCTTAATAAAAAAAGAAAAAGAAAATATAGTTTGATAGTTAGCACAACATAATGTTTATCACACCTTGATGTCATCCAGATGGATAAAGTGGGTTAACTTTAGTTAACTCCCTCCTAAAAGGCATATGTTAATGTTGAACATGTTTTAGCAAATAGCTTTCTAAAATGTTGATGACACCTTGATGTATGAGTTAATCTTAGTTAACTCCTTTAGAACATGGTAATATGATGTGGGAACCCTAATGCATGGCTAAATATAAGAAGGCAAACCTAACATATGAGATATGTAATGACATAACCTAAGCTTCTAAACCCTTGTTTGAGCCTTCTACAGAGTGAGGTTTCACCCTTGATGTTTTTAAAACCTCCTAATAGTGGTTTGCATATGATTATGGAGCTTTTTTTTTTGGATATGTTGCACATAGAATGGATTCCTACATGTAGAAGAAGATCATTAGTTTTCCTTGGAGTAAGAGGATGGTTTAATTTCGAGGAAAAAATTTCTTTTAAGATGTATATGATGTGAAAGAATGGATTTTGGTTTAATTTCGAGGACGAAATTTCTCTTAAGGTGTGTAGGATGTTATGGAGTGTATTTTTAAGGTTTTGGACCCCGTGGGAAAAGTGAGTTCATATAATTGATATTGCAATATCATATATTTTATATCTCTTTGAAGCATGGAATTGATTGGTCAAATACTGATATTATGATACCAAATTGGATGGAATGTAGTTTGGATGATAATTGAGCTATGGTTAAAGTTTTATGATGATCATATACTCATAGAAGAAGTTATGTATATTTAAATGTAGTGAAATCATTGATGTTTTTGATAATAGAAGACCAAGGTTTCTCAACTAATTTCTGATATGTATACCATGTCACGCCTCCTTTAGTCTTGGTTGTGAGAAGCCATGCATTGGAGATGGTGGGGAGGGGAAGGATGTGAGCCTAACCAATCCCACATCGTAATTGTGGCTCAAAGGAACAAATGAACAAGCAGTTATGCTTGCCTAAAACCGATCCTAAGACCCCTCATTATCTGGATGAGTGCTAAGAGAGAACTGGCACTGCAAGTCATAGGCAGCGACAACATCTCTGGCGGCGCAAGGCTCTAGCCCCACCCAACAGCAAGACCGAGTGGTTTATAGCAGCATGCGTTAAGAGCGGCTGTTGTCAAGGGGAGCACAGGACGGTGGTTTCCTCAGTGGAGTCTGGTCCAATGACGGTGCTAGGAACAGCCGTGCTCACATAGGTTGGCGTCGAGGAAGAGATGCACGGTGGACAAGCAGATGCCAGACTCTGAGATCATGAAGGAGAGAGGGGTGCTCTACAATAGTGTCGCTGGAGAGGAGCAAGTCTGGATGGAGAACCAGGGCCACTATGCTGCTTCTGTGTAGCCATCGGAGATGGCTTGGAGGAATCAAGATGGGAGGAAGGTGCTAGGCTGACGACGCACAACAGGACCGACGATAGCGGCATGTGCAAGGAAGAGAGGCGGCAATCAAGCCTGAGAACACTCAAGGCGAGGGAGTAGGAGGACCTAGAGAAGAAGGGCTCCGCTATTTTCCCTCACTGGAGATCCACCGGTGGCGGTGTCTTTGATCGTACGAAGGGGACGTAGGCGTCAGGCTCCGGTGGTGGCGGCTCAGCTACAGACTCCCGCAGACGTTGATGCTTCAAGCGAAAACACAAGAGGGAGGCGAGCAGTTCATAGGTCAACAGAGGGACCGACTCACACAGACGAACTAGGTCTAGATCAGAGAATCGGCCGACTCTCCACTGAGCCAGGGCGGGTCCCCACCACAGACCAGTAAAGAGTCCCACAGGACACGTGGCGGCCTTGGATTCGTGGATTAAGGTAAATACCTCAGAAAAGCTCAGATCTTAGAAAATGTATAGTAAATAGATTGCTTATCAGAAAAATACGTACAATATACTGAAATTCTCAGAAAAATGAATAGAACAACATCAGACCATAATATTAGGCTTTTGAGGCATGCATTATAGTGATATCATGTAAGATGTGTAATGCTTATTTTTATATATTACAAATATCAAACGATGTTCCAAAATTATGATAACATGTCAGTAAGTCTATAATCATGTTTATAATGCATATGATGTCAGATATGGTCATGGTAATAGATGAAATCATGTAATTTGCTCAATATGGCTAATTAGGGCTAATACCACTAAATACAATGTAATAAATACACGAATGCTCATTAAATGATGAAATTTACAGAACACTCTTATATCAGTTCCTGGAAGCTAATATGGAACTTTGATATTAGTTAGATGCATAGAATTCATGTTACATGAGGATGACCCTTAATACATATGATGTAATCCTAATATGGTTAATGAATGTGACATAGTGTTAAGTATGTTCACATAATAATGTGACACATGAGTATATCCAGTTAATGAGCCATAATTTGGAAAGTGACATCAGTAAGATAATTCTAAGATAAGAATTCAAGTAAAAGTGAGAATATTCTAATGAACTAAGTGAAACCCTAATATGAACACGATTAGGGTTAACATGAGATGTAGATGATGAGAATCTGATGATAGTATATGATCTTGTCTTAATCAGGGTTGACCAAGGTTAGAGTTAACCTGGGGAATATGTGATGATTAGGATATCTTGATCATGGTACGCCATTACCTCTTACTTAGCTTAATATAAAATATGCTTGTGTTATATGGTAGTAAATACTTGGCATATGGTATTGGATGAAATGATTGTTCTTGTATACTATGTTGCTTTAGCTTTCCATACTTATTGTTATGAACACATCAAACATAATATATCTGTTCCATTATATGAAAGCACTAATTCTCTTTGGTAGCATAGTGCTGGAAGGTGATCATTCTCTTTGGTAGCAGATCACATTATACAATGATCTAACTCTTTGGTAGTAGATCATAAGGCCTTACATCTCATACTCTTTGGTAGATGAGATGATGCATTATTCCCTTATATGGAAAATGCATGGATATATAATGGAAAATGTGCTTAAAATATGTGTTCTCTTTTGCTAATGAATACCTTTGTGCAAGTATACACTTTTCTTATATTCTTCTATTACTGCCAAGTATATTATTTTTATCTTATTGCCAAGATATGATGAGAGGTATATAAAAGACACATAGGCGTACTCAGTATAATATTCTTGAATATTGTGCTGACGTGTACCACATGTAATCTTTTGTTTAGGTTGTGGTTGATCTTGAAGAGCATGATAGTTGTGAGTTGTGTGGCAAGCTGATGTACAGGTGGACCTGTTGTCTCAAGATCCTGTAGTTTAGTGGTAGTACATGTATATGTAGAAGTTTGATGTTCAATATGTAATATCAAATGTTGTAACAATTCATGTTGTAATTATATGTTGAATGGTGAACATGTGTTGTATGGTTTTATTATTGTTCATGTGCATGTGCTACTGATTGTTTCCTTATGACTTCCTCTGATTTTCTTTTTCTTAGCCTAGTGTGAGGTGTTTAAATTGGAATTCTCACTGAGGTGAGGTTTCAATTTGGACGTCACACATCAGATTAAGTTTTAGAAAATCCGGGGACGTCACAACTAGGTTCCATATATCCATTTCATCACCATATACATCTTTGCAAATCCAGGGTATGATTTTAGTCTCATGTATCCTTATCTTGACTTTATACTTGAGTTTATCACATATAAAAAATAATATCCCTTAGTGTATAAACGAGTGTATTAGGATTTATGTGTATGCTTGTTTGACCACAATCAAATGTCTAATAATACAAGCATCATATCCAAGGGATTAGGATTTCTAGAATCATGATGCTAATTTTCGGTATGTTAAATTTTGTTTGAAAAACCATGGGCCTTGTTCTAGAGCAAACTCCATATCCAGGGATCATAAAATCTAATAACGAACATCCCACTTTCTTTACTAATAACTTCCAGAGTGCCCTTAGTAACATGGCAAGATAACAACACCAACATGTTGCATTCTCATTAGTTTGAAATTGTGGATAGATGACACAACCACTTTCCTCAATGTTTTGCATTTGATTGAGAGGAGCTTCACACTTGCTATTATCCACATTGAATAGATCAAACCATTTTTTTGTGGAGTCAAGATGGTTCAAGGTGCTTCAATCAATTACTCTTCTCCCTCCATATCTGGTGACGTTATGAATCAAGGTGGTGGCAACGCTCGATGGCCATGATGGCCATGTCTCTCTCTTTTCGAGGAGCGGCCATCTCACAACACAAAATGTAGTAGTTAGATATATGATCAATAACCATGCATTTTAAAACATATTACATTCAAATTATGAACCAATAAATTCCCTTGACATTGTTAGTCTTAATCTGTCAATTTTAGTTAAAAGGGGGATACCTAAGTGTTCATGGCTTATTTTTGTAAAATAACTAATATGTATGCTAACACTATGCTAATCAAATTATCTATCACATACAGAAAAGCATGTAGGCAACCAAAGTATACATAATCCAAGCAAATGATATATAGAATAGACAAGCAAGTCAAAGTCAAAGTGCACACATAAGAGATATCATTCTAATTAAACTTTTAGTCCAAGTGACATATATTATTTATGCTGGTTACTCCTCACAAGGGGATGGAGGATTTAATAAGGTGTTGAAATCAGATGCGGGGCGGTCATTTCAGGAGACGGGATCGCGGGTAGCGGGCTATAACCCGTATATCATTACAGACCTACCGCTGCCGCGCGCTATAGTAGGGTTTTTCATTGACAGCACCCCCGCCGCAAGTACCTGAAGCAGGCAGCAGAAGCCGGAGAAAATGGTATGCCGGATTGATCTTCTGAATCTTCTCTGTTTTTCCCTTCCGCTTGATCTGTATCATTATTCTCTACTGATTACCGACGAGCAAGCATTTTAGGCGTCGCCGTAAGTAAAGTTGTCTGACGGGGTAAATTCTGTTTCCTGGTTCACAGGCCCCTAAACGAGGTGGGAGGGCCCCGGTGCCTGCCAAGAAGAAGCCGGTATGTAATGTTTGTCCGTGTTTTTTTCCTCGTCATCAATGACAAAACCCAAGCGCTGCAGTTCTTATCCAAGAATTGTTGTCTAATTATCTGCTAAGATAAGGTTCTTAATGATTTCCTAGGAGAAGGCTTCGAATCCCCTGTTCGAGAAGCGTCCTAAGACTTTCGGGATTGGAGGGGCACTTCCGCCAAAAAAGGACCTTCACAGGTTTGTCAAATGGCCCAAAGTGGTCAGGATTCAGAGGCAGAGGAGGATCCTTAAGCAGCGACTGAAGGTGCCGCCGACGCTCAACCAGTTCACGAAAACACTTGACAGGAATCTAGGTAACTGGCCATTTCTTTTACTATAAACTAAAATAAATTCGTTTAACTTTGATGTCCAGTTTCCGTCGCTTCTATTATTGGCAAAGAATGATATTTGCATATGTGCCCTTTTCCTATCATTTGGCACTTCTAATCGCATCATCACGAGATCCCAATCCCAACTAGTGATTTTTCTTTCTATTGCCATTTAACACCGACTAAATAGAAGAGTTAGGTAGTGGTTGGGCGAGACTTGATTCTTGAGAAGATTTTTTGAACCAACTGCACTGTTTAACATACTAAAATTATCTAGGCTAGATCCTTGCACGAAATCCTCACTGGATGTAGTGGTCAGTCAGTCTAATAAGTACCATAATTTCCAAAATTTCTTAGGAAAAGGAATAACTGTTATGGCGATATGATGCAGAGGGTGAAGGTGACGGTGAGGATTCATTCCCCATAATCAGTGTCCCATACTTGGAAAAAGGCCGCCAGTCCGTAGCCACGTGGCTTCTTCACTAGTGGCTTTCATTCCTACACACAACTAAACCTGTATATAAGAATGAATATACTAGTGGGGTGGGTGGGTTGTTGTTGTGCCTCCTTGCCATTTCAATAATTTAGCATTTAGCAAGACATTTAATTTTTAACCAAAAGCTGTTCCAGTTCTCTGTTCCAATTTCACATAGACTGACAATTCTTATCTGTAGCCTTGAAGGTGTAAACTACTAATTTTCTCTACTAAACATTGAAATTCATGAAGTGTTTTTGATATACCTAGATCTCTTTCTCAAAACATCTTCGGTTGGTTGGAGCATGTGAAGTGTAATTTTAGTTAGCTAGCTCTGCGATTGCTAGCTTTTATTATAGTGCTTTTCATCATGCAACAATATCCACTACCTTACATATGTTTTACAGGATCAATCAGATCTTTTATGGCACGCGGTTCATGTTGCGATATATGTGTATGGAAATATGCAATGCATGTGTGTATGTGATTGGCCGTTGACGTTTGAATGTGTTAGAATATTATTACTCATGATATAATTCAAATGAATAGAGATGATATTAAAGGATCATCTTTATTGTCCTAGGTCAACCATATTATATTTATACATACATATAGTTTCAACTTAAACTCTAACCTATAAACCTTAATGTCATTGCATCAACCTGTCATAAGAGTAAGAATGCCAGGTTCACAATTACTGCCTAGTCAAGTTTCTGAATTATTTTCAGCATTATGCAAGACATTGTGATAATATTTCAATAAACATAAATTCAGAAATATAAGATGATTAATTATATATCAAAGCATGCGTGGAGTTTTTTGCAACTGTAATGCAGTACGCTCAATCACTTCCATTAAAATGTTTTTATACAAAACTAGTCAGATGATGCATTGATTATTAAGCGAAGCATGCATGGAGTCTATTTGCAATTGTTATACACCATAACCATTGTTATTGAGGAGGCTAAGCAGTCCTCACCCAAAGGTTACCTTGACATAATTTTTTATGCATATGCATATATATGTGAATATAGATACTTGTATTCAAATATATACTTAAGAACCCGTTAAATCTAGAGATATGTTTTCCTAAGTTTAATCCATCCTCAGTTGACCTAAACCACCTAAAATTACCTAAATTAGGCCTGGCTTGCCCTAATTTAGCCTAACCTAACCTACATCAGACTGAACTTGCCCTAATTTGACATAAATCATATCTAACTTGACTTTACTTGAGTCAGTAACACCTAACTTCTTCTAATATGATCAAAATTGTACGTAATGCTGCTAAAACTTTTATAAACCCTAAAATGGCCAAGATATATAATTCTATCAAATGCTAACCCAAAATAAGATAATTCTGCCTTAGAAGTTATTTATATTGATCTAATAGGCCTTAGGCCCCCCCATGCATGTCTCTGAAGGATCTGAGCTCCTAGGAAAATTTTGTTGAATCACTTTACCTTGTAACAGATAATAGCCTAAACACCAGTTTGTGACCTTGAGGCATTCTCTAATTATTATAATCACAAACGGCACATGCTACTCTTGGACCCGTTTCTCATATGTTGAAAAGCAATGCTTATTGCAACACATTCCAACTTTTATGTATAAACTACACCTTTTGGTCTTGAATCTAGGTTTTGTACTTTCCATTTGATACTGTCCTTTGTAACCCTCCCTTGTTGTTTTTTCCCTTGTGGCAGCAACAAATCTTTTCAAGTTGCTTCTAAAGTATAGGCCTGAAGACAAAGCAGCAAAGAAGGAAAGGCTTCTGAAGAGGGCCCAGGCAGAAGCTGAGGGTAAAACTGTGGAAGTCAAGAAGCCTGTGGTCGTCAAGTATGGCCTTAATCATGTTACGTACCTTATTGAACAGGTAGATGGCTGTGTTGACTTTACAATACCTTTTCGTAACCAACCATTTTCTGTAGTGTGTTTAAGAACAGTTTTTCTAATTAAATCTGATTCTCTTTCTGTTTTTTTCAGAAAAAGGCACAACTGGTGGTTATTGCTCATGATGTGGACCCCATAGAGTTGGTTGTCTGGTTACCAGCCCTGTGCAGAAAGATGGAGATACCTTACTGCATTGTAAAAGGGAAAGCTCGGCTAGGAGCGGTATGTCAACCTGGCTTCTGTCCTTTTTAAACCATATGTTAGTTGGCGAAACCCAATTAATCCTCTTCTTTACTCCATTTTCTGTGTAGGTCGTTCACAAGAAAACAGCAGCAGCCCTGTGCTTAACAACAGTAAAGAATGAGGACAAGCTTGAGTTCAGCAAAATATTGGAGGCCATTAAGGTAAGAATTGTGATGATAATGGATTAATTGGTAGTAGTATTTTTGAAACTTTAATACCTCGTTTAATCTGATTGTCACTTTTTGTCCATCTAGGCAAACTTTAATGACAAGTATGATGAATTGAGAAAGAGATGGGGTGGTGGAATAATGGGTTCCAAGTCACAAGCTAAAGCTAAGGCTAAGGAGAGGTTAATTGCCAAAGAAGCAGCACAGAGGATGACCTAGTTCATCTAGTGTTTAATTATTTTTGTCACTCCCCTGTACTCACTGTGGTGAGATAGTATTTTCCATATTGTATCTGTTAGGACTCCCAATTTTTCTAAGTCAAATGGTTGATACCTTAATGACTACCCGAACTGTTTCCGATACATCTTATCATTTGCAATGCTGTTATTCTTGAAGGAAGTGGTCTTTTTCTTTCCGCAATGCAGTTGAAACAGAAGAGACATCCATCTTGTAATCGTAGATGGTTGATTCAGATGTTTGTCCAACTCTTGTTATCTTGAGGGGCTCGTCAAATTGTATTTAAGTTTTTTCTTTCTGTTTTTTGTTTGTTTGTTCCCTTTGCCTATTCTGTTTGTTTGTAGCAAGTGCATCGTGTCAAAATGGTATTCCTGCACTTTAACTTTTTTTTTTTTTGAGTTCACCTGCACTTTAACTTGCATACATAAGACTTTGATATTGAACCTTTCAGTGCATACATAGACTTTGATATTGAACCTTTCAGTGCAATTCACACTCGGGCCTCGTTTGTTGCACCCCATCGTGCAGATTGAATACGGGAAACAGATGGACATGAAATGGAGAAAGTATAATATTTTGCTGCTCGTAGTTGCAACTAAGCAACCTGATCTCCTGGTTGTCTGTGGCTTCATAATCCAAGCAGCACCGGTGGAGCTTATCTTAAAAAAAAAGTTTACTAACATTACCACTGATCCCGAATCAGAAAATGAACTGTAAACGGGAGTAAAAAAAAACGAGGCTGCATAACTGACATTGAGTTATAAAACTTAGGCCCTGTTTGGTAGGGTGTAAGACCACAAGCGTGAGTTGGAACATCAGGAATTTAGGCAAAGTTTTGGTTACAGAAACTGAAAAAGAATTCACGGATTTGCTACACCCAGTTAGCGTGATTTTTGCTCAGAATTCAAGAGTTTGTACCGTGCTGTGAAGGGGTGCAGGACATAGCTGGAAAGGCGGAACATCTCCTGAAACGGACGGACTCTTAACCAAATAATGTCAAAGCAAATCACCACGTGGACCTTGCACCTAACCAAACATATTACCTATTTATTAAAAATAATCCTTTTAAACTTTGTGTTTAAGGAAACATACAACTGCACCTGAGTACACCCTAGCAAACAGGGCCTTAATGTGATTATCAGAAACAAAATGAAACTGCCATTGATCAACGAGATCACCGGTGACTCGAAGACCAAGGGAGTCTGCCATCGATTAATTGTTGTACATTCACCAAAAATAGAGCACAAACCATCTCAAATACATCATGTAGGCCAAATAAAGCATAAATCATTTCAGAATTTAGAATATAGGGCAAATAAAGAGTCATGATTACAACATCCAGAATGTTAATTGAAAACAAAAATAGATTGGTCCTAGTCAACGATGAGATAAAAGCCCACAACAGTGAATGTCTGATTGTTAGCTCCTTTCGTGATGTTGCTACCTGCAAAAATCCATTGGTGCAGTGAACATTTGACTACTGCAACCATCTTGATTGCTGCTGCTGCTCCTGTTACTCCCAGGATGTTTCTCCCTGCTGCTCCTCACCGCTTAATCCCAGGACGCTCCTCCCTGTAGCTCCTCCATGCTTGCTCCTTGTTGCATGTATTGATTGCTCCGGAATCTGGGTTTTAATAAAGAGTCATGATTACAACATCCAGAATGTTAATTGAAAACAAAAATAGATTGGTCCTAGTCAACGATGAGATAAAAGCCCACAACAGTGAATGTCTGATTGTTAGCTCCCTTCGTGTTGTTGCTACCTGCAAAAATCCATTGGTGCAGTGAACATTTGACTACTGCAACCATCTTGATTGCTGCTGCTGCTCTTCTGTTACTCCCAGAATGTTTCTCCCTGCTGCTCCTCACCGCTTACTCCCAGGATGCTCCTCCCTGTAGCTCCTCCATGCTTGCTCCTTGTTGCATGTATTGATTGCTCCGGAATCTGGATTTTGAACAACCAGTCCTCAAAGTTTGATTTTGAACTTTTTTGGAAAGGAACTTGATTGTAAGTGGGCATTGTTCTTTTGTTCTTCTCTCCTTTGAAAGCCCCTCAGTGCTTACTCCCGATCTGAAGCACCCTTTTTCCATTCATAGAGAGATCCTATCATCAAAATAAACTCCAGTAGTAATGGAAGACGCCTTTGATGAAATCGCCCAGATACTTCTCAGTTTCAGCCCTGACATTAGAGTCAACTGCCATCAGGGACTTCAGGCATGGAAGTTAAGAGCCTCCCAACTACCATCAGGGACTTCAGGCATGGAAGTTAAGAGCCAACTAAAGGAAACTTCTTGCCTATGGTATAACACACTGAACCTCCATCTTAGTATCATATGAAAGCCAATGGTAAAAACTTGCCATTGTCCGCATTCATATAGAAAGCATACTGCTGCAACATCTCCATGATCACCATGATGATGAACTCGTAATCACCTGCTATTGAAATTTTGAGAAAAATGGCATTCAAAAATTAGCAAGCCAGTGTAAGGCTCTCACTTTCATCTCAGGTTTGGAAAAGTTCTTGCATAGAGTATCATAATAACCGTAAAACAAGATTATCTTCTCATCGACTATCGTAGAATTATAATATCTTCTCAAGCTAATATCCGATCTACCTTCCATTAAAGAGTGGAGCAACTTGCACATTAATTCTAGTACCCACTGGAGGTCTCAAGCAAGTGAGTGGGTCACAAATAAATACTACTATTAAACCTTTCGATTTCCCTTTTTCTTTTCATATAGTCCATCCACACCAATCTATAATGGGCTTTGCCACCTTTAAAGAACTCATCAAAATTTTCTCAAAAAGTCCATTTCTTATTCTAGTAAGAGCAAGGAGCTCTCAACTATATGATCAAACTCAATATTAGGAAGTAGGGTGACCGTAGTCAAATTTAACTCCTCTGTCGAGATTGCAAGCCTCAAAAGTTAAGAAGAAGCTCTACAACAAAATTTTTGGTATGGAAAATCTTCTAATATTAAAAGGCACCCATGAAAAGAGAAGTGGACCTGAGAAGGGACCTCAAGACGTTTGGTTCTTTTACCAATGCAAAGTATCCTGATGATGGTCAAGATGCAGAGTAGCCTGATGATGGTCAAGATGAGAGCAAGACAACCACATAGCTAGTGGACTATAAATTTCATAAGCAAAAGAAGCCAAACATTAGCACAATAAACATAGATAGAACTATTAATTATTCAAACAATAGAAGTCATCCACCGATAATATAAAAAATAAATTGAGACCCTAATGGGCACGTGTGCACGTGCATGTTCTAATGCGTTAACATCAAATCCGACATATTCTGTATGCCCAGGATATAAAGAATTGTTATGTATTCAATGTGCATTAACAACATTAATTTCATTATGGAAGTTGATACCAACAAAACTAGTGGAAAGAAAGAGAGAGAGAGAAAAAAAAGGTGTGGGGGCACCTTTTATATCTTAATGTATTCCTATTAATAATTTCTAATACATGTTCACTAGAAATATCATCTACTTAGTCGTGCAAGTGTTAACTTTGTATATAGCCAAGTTCATTAAGTTTCAGCAGTAGCACATATTATAATAGAGGGCATCAGTAGTGTTCAGAAGCATATGTTATAGTAAAAGTCATAATGTCATATCTATGCATGAACAACTCATAATATGGACCTTAGAATTACCTGAATGGCCTAATTTTTGTCCCAAGCATTGGTATTCCATGATGTTTCTATATCATAAGTCTTATTGGCACATAAACCTCATTCACAATCTGATCCTTAAAAATACTAGTCTAGGAAATATACTATTGCATTCAATTGGTAAGATCAAAGACTACTACTACTATTCTAGCAATGGTAGTTCATATAAAACTCTATCCATAATGAGGGGATACATGGACAATCCATATGAAATCTTAGTTAAGAACATGGAAAAACATGGGTAGTTCATTAGTTTACTTAGTGTAAAGTCAAGGGAAAATTACAACAAAAAAGTAAGAGAAAGTAAACCAAAGGTTTTCAGGTCAATACCTTACACGTTGAATGACATCTTCAACCATTCTCCACTCAATTCACCGTCTAAAGCCAAGAAGAACTCTCCATATTCAATATTGCTTGTTAGAAATTTTGATATTGAAAAGAGTTTATCCCTCTCCAACCCATTCTCTTGACCCCATTTCATTTATCACTTCATTAATTATACATCGCTTCATTTCAATTTTCCCCATATTAGATGAGGTCCTAACAGCTCTTGCTAGGGATTCTAGGCGAGTTGCAATAGTGATCCTATTTCACTATCATATGCAATCTTCTTGGATTTGTTCTTATGTTTAGAACTTGATGTCTGCTCACTTATGGAAAAGGAATCTTCTCTTCAGAAAGAAAATGTCTCATCACCATCATTTGATTCATCAAAATTTGTGGAAGTCTCCGTCTTATTGTACATAGCATCCATAGAACTCATCTAAAACTCCCTTGTAGCCTTGACATCGGAAATATCGCCATCATGTCAACAAAATGATCAATGCGGTCGTTGATATATGGACCTGCTTTAGGATGGACCTGGATCATGAAAAACAAGTTTCACAAGAAGAATTTTAAAATTTAAGTAATGGAATATCCCACAAGAAACAATATAGTAGATAAAAGACACATAAATAAGTTTACCTTCACATAGTCCATTGAGGTTCTCTCATCCAGTTCAATTATCCCTTTATTATAGTCAACATGTATGCAACTTGAATTCTTGGATTTTTATCTCCTCCCATTTCTCTTTCAAAGTCCTAAGGCAATTCTTTACATTAGAAACTAATCGTCTTCTCCAAACTCCTTATTGATCAACCTCGCTGCTTGTTTCAGGCATGTTGGTTTAAAAGTCTTGTCAACATTTGCTCCATTCTAGATTTGTTTTGTTGTCAATATTCGTAGAACTTTAGTTCTTGAAGTATCCCATTTCATATGATTGTTGTATCTTCCCTTATCCTCTTTCCCCTTTTCTTTTGGACCAGCAACATACCATATGAATAGTTATATGATACAACTCAGTGCTTTGGGCATATTGGATCCACAAATTACATTGTCAAAAATACAAACTCACATTTGGTTCTACATCTAAAAATTATTTTCCATGGAAAGATCTCATTTACTTGCAATCTCAGACCTAAATCTAAAAAGAAAATGAAACTAACTTGTGGTCCCAATTATGAAAATAATCCTTGAGAGGACCTCATGTTGTTTAAATTCTCAATCGTACTATCAAATTTTGGTAAGTCACTTGGGCCAACTTTCTCTCTGGGGTAATACAAATACAATAGGAGAATCTTAGTGTCAAAAGTTTGATAATGACATCTCATTTTCTAAAATTTGTATGATTACAAACTGAGCACAAACTCATATGTGGTTCTCTATCCAAGGATTGCCCCCATTCATAATTTTTTTCTTTCTTTGTGTCATGCACATTTTTTAGAATGACACTTGGTTAAGCTTGTCTTTTGAGATAGAAAGCTGCAATTTAAAATATTAAGATCATATTTATACGTACTAAATAAACAAGATCACATACACTCAATAATATAAGACAATATAAGTTAGAAACAAATTAACTCCACATCTAAATCTACAATCAAACTCTCAAGTGTTGTGATGTCCTTACGATTCATCAAATCCATTGATGTTCCATGAAATTGAAGTTTTGGCCTTTTTTCTACCTACATATAGATCATTTCTCAACTATAGTGGTGAAAATGTGTTAGTAAAGAGCTAGAACTCAAGTACATAAGAGAAATAAATTATGTACATAAGAGATAAAAATCAAGTAGAAAAGATATGCAATCAAGTAGATAAGGGATACAACCTAAGTAAATAAGACATAAAATCAAGTAGACAAGATATTCAATCAAGTAGATAAAGGATACAACTCAAGTACATAAGAGATACACTCAAGTACATAGGAGATACAACTTAACTAGCAAGAGATACAACTAATGTAGACAAGAGATACAACTCATGTAGATAAGATATGAAAATCAAATATAAAGGAGGTACAAATCAAAAAGAGAAGAGATAAAACCCATGTTTTTCATTTGGGCATTCTATCAAAGTAATCAATCCACATGGATCTAGCTATTTCTTCCTTTTTAGAAACCCATGGAGCATTTCTAAACTTACTCTCTCTAGGAGTTATCTCAGAAACAAATATTTTATGTGTAGCATCCTCTACAATGTCCCCACAAGCCCTAGATCATCCTTTAAAATAAATGAATCTTCAAGAAGGCGTTGATCAATGTTGTAGTTATGTAAGACACAACAAGCCATCACACATGCCACTCAAAGTTTATATGGATATGAGGAGCTAGTCCTCAAAATCCTTTAACACATTTTCAACACTCTAAAGGCACATTCCACTTTGTTTCCCAATTGGGTGTGTTGAAGATTATACAACTCCAAATCATTTGGTGGTCCGTTAACTTGACTAAAATCCTTCAAGTGATATCGAGTTCCACAAATAGGAGGGATGAAACCTGATGTAGTTGTATATCCCACATCCAAAAATAATACTTTCTTACAAAGTAATAAACAAACAAAACATTAGTATATTAACTTTCTCTCTTTTCCTATTTAAATTACCCATCTATTGTCATACAATTTACCTTGTGGAATCTTGAAACATTTCTCACATATGGTGTAAGAACCATGACCCACGTTTTGGGATAACCCTATTTGTTTTGCTTAATCATGTTGCTTAGCACCTTGCTCTAATCATCTGAGATGTAATTAGGGCATGTTGGAAGCTTGAGTTCCTTGGTTGAGCTTGTTTGGAAGATGTTTGTGTTTTGTGGTGAAGTTTTGGTGCAAATTGAAATGTACCCAAGATTAGGGTTGATGTGCAAGTTTGCCACCTCTGGTGTGTTCCTTCTCTCTCTTGGCATCATCTAGAAGAGAGAGAAATGGGCACCTTATTTGGACCTTGGTTGTGTGGTGACATCCTTGGTGATGTTTTGGGGCACATGTTTGAGGTGTGCCTTGCACCTAGAAGTGTTGTCTCGGGCTTGAGAGCCTTAGAGAGGCCTTGTATCGGTTTGTGGGTGTCTTGAGTTGCACCCTATCGGTTTGTGGGTGTCTTGGGTTACACACTATCAGTTTGTGGATGTGTGGAGATGTGGTGTCAAGCATGACCATGATAGGTGACGTAGAGGACGAGATCTAGATCTTATCACCTCGTTTGCATGTTATCACCTCGCTTGCATGGTGTTGCATGTGGCCCTTATTTGTGGACAAGTATCACCTTAGGTGATGACACCTCTTCCATGATATCTCTCTCATCCCTCTTGCATATATAACCCTTTCTCTCCATGCAAGAGAATCCTTTTGGCCATCTTTTCTTTCCCTCTTCCTTGGTGGATGACCTTAAGAAGCTAAAGAGCTAGAGGAGTCTCTCTTAGAGATTGGTGATGATTCCCAAGCTTGTGGTGTTCCCTTCATCTTCTACCTTGGTAAGCCATGGTTTCTATCTCTCTTTCTCTCCATCTTTCTTCTTCTCATCCATGGATCTTGGTTTCCTTTCTTTCCATCTTGAACCCTCCTAACCTTGGTATCATATTCTTCCTTGGAGGTGTTGTGGTGACCAAGTTTGTAAGATCTTCTTCTACCTTGAGCTCGTGAGCTTGGAGCTTGAATTTGGAACTTGGATCTTGGTGGTGATCTTTGAGGAGGGTTATATAACTCTAAACCTTCTTTGTTATTATCACTCCTTACATGATATCTCATTCTTCATCTTTGGGGCATTATCTCTTGCATGTTAGTAATGCTTCTTGGTGGTTTTTGAGATCTGTTTTGAAGAAAGGAGTTACACTTAGTTGCTTTCTTGTGTTTCACCTTCTTGTCTTGCTATAGTCGAGTGACCTTAGGTTGAAGATGGCTAGGTCAATATGTTCAGGTGGGTGGCCATCACGACTTGTGATGCCACAGACCGTCACACCCTATGACAGGTCGTCAGGACCTTGGTGAGTCCTAGGTCGACAAGCCTTGTTAACATCTAGGTCATCATGCCTTGTGCATGAATAGGCCGTTATGAGTCAAGATGGTTATCTTGGCCTGTGGTTGTTAAACGATATGGTGCAGAGACCTTGGTGATGATAGTTTGTCGTGACTTTGAGACACCTATACCAATATGGTGTTTAACCGTTATATCCAATAGTTATACAAGGGTGTTAGCCGTCACGACTATGGTTGAGTGTAGTGGGGTTGGTTTGTGCTGAGGGAAACATTGATGACCTACTTGGGCATAGGTCGACACACCCTAGGATGGTGTTTCCCCATCCATCCTTATCTGTTATGATGCCTGACATACCCAACTCATAACTCCCAACTAACCCTAACCCTAATAGCCCATCACAATATGTGACACCCGTCATGCCTTGGGCTGACATTGCCTGATATGCCTTGTTGTCCGTCACACCTAGGCATAGGTTGTCATTACACCTTGGAGATGATGTTTCCCGATAGGCTTTGGAGATGGTATTGGCCGATACACCCTCCATAAGAGTTGTTTCCTGATACACTTCACATGTCATGGTTGTCCAACACACCTATGATGCTAAACCGATACCCTCTGAAGTTGATCTAATCCGTTACACCATATGCTAGCTTTAACTAAGATCTTGATGGTGATAGTTATGCTATGCCATGCTGATGATAGGGTTATATGTTAATATGTGACACCCTATGGGATGGTTGTGCGAAAAAAAGGAAGTGTTGTTTTCTGTAGTCCTTATCTCATAACATATCTTATAATGCTGATGGAAGTGATGATCTAAGGGTGTTTGTTGATCCAACATTGTAGGCCCTAATCAGTTAAAGAGAAACCCTAATCCTAATGGTGTAATGTGAATGGCATGAATCTTATGAGATGGTTATGATGTTGATGTACTGCCCATCTTATTGCAAGTCTCTAACCATGCAGGTGATAGCAGTCAATAAGCATAGCCATGTATGAGCTATGTTGCTTATGATATGTGTAATGGGCCTTGTTAGGCATAGGTGTTGTTGATATCCTTGAAAGAGGAGGTGAATGGTCTTATGACCTAATGATGGCTTATTGCCTTATATGATTTAGTGATTTTCCTCAGTGATGAGATGAGGGGCTGTTACCCCAAGAGATGTGGTCCTTGTGAGGGACATATGATGAATGACAAGCATCAAGTGATAATGTGATGAGATCACACCTTATGTTCTCTAATATGTTCTGGTGATGTGTTATGCACTTGTTTATGTAGAATTTTTTTTAAAGGCTTTACGTTGTAACTTGATTGATGCTAAAAGATACTTAAGTAACTTAACTAATCAGTAGGACCTAATCTCATAGTTTTCCCTATGTCATACATCCATTCAATGTCATCATTTGTTGAATGGTGAAATGAGTTTAACTCAGAGAACATATTTTTGAATATGCGGGGTACAAGTCGAGTAATTTCTTGTATCCTTAACTACAAGATATGTGAGACGATGATGTGTGAGTTGATCTCATTGTGGTATGGATGGCCATGTGTGAGTCACACCTTCTTGTTAGAACGGCCATGCGTGAGCCTGTTCTTCTAGCGCCATACATGTACCAAGGTGGGCTAGTTATGATTATATATGTGGATGGTCATGTGTGAACCAATCCCTGAGTTTGACTATATGTCATTGTTGCAGTTGACTGATATGTCTCTGCGGTGTTTTCTCATGTACTAACCATGAGGTGGTGAGGTCATGGATTTTGGCTCTTACATTCAACCTTGTATGGCACCGATTTTGACTTATCAAGTGGTCGGTGGGATTTGGGTGGTATGACTCAAATCCTTGGGGCATAATAAAATGCTTAATCAGCCGTGTAGTATAAATGTATAGGATCAAAATACGAAAACATTGGATGAGGCCTTGCTTGATCTTTATACAACATTGTTGATAGAAATTATACATGTTCTTCATATTCCTTTTAAATTATTAAGATGTTTCATAATTCATCTGTAATTGCTCTTCCTATCAATAGTGATTACTTGCCTCACATAGTTGTAACTTGTAACTTTACTGCTGCTTAGTTTATCTTATCTGTGATAATAATAGAGTTGGTGGAGAGTTATATCTCCCGCTAAGATTTGAAATCTCACCCTATGGGTTTCCGACATCCTTTTTAGGTGGACGTGCATGAAGAGGTAGAGATCGTGCAGTGAAGGTTGAGGAACAACAGGAAGGCCAGTAGATGACGAGGTTGGCAGTGCTATTAGATGTCTTCTGTTGATAGAGTCCTAGAGTCATCCTTGTACACTCGGGTCTTTGGGGATCAGTGAAGGTTGAGGAGCAACAGGAGGGCCAGTAGCTGACGAGGTTGGCAGTGCTATTAGATGTCTTCTGTTGATAGAGTCCTAGAGTCATCCCTGTACACTCGGGTCTTTGGGGATGTTTTGTAGACGTTTTGTGGATGTGCTTTTGATACGTGTTTGGCTTGTGTGCCCCTTTTTGTATACAGCTGTAATGGATACATGTATGTATGTTCTGGAACATGTTCCCTGGTGATAGGTTGATGGCACACATAGTAAGTTCTTTGAGGCATGAAAACACCTGTATGTAGAGGTTCTTTCTATTTGACAGTTTGATGAAAACGGTTTAAATTTTTAGTGTTTTCTAGTAATCTGTTCGTTAATCTTCTTCCACGGTTTTGTTTTGAGTAATCTCACTTTGTGTGGCGCGGGGCGTCACACTTGTGACATATGGAAGCTTTCAAGACAACCATATCATTAATAGATCAACCAAATAATATATATAAGAATTTAAGATTAAAGTCAACTCCTGCCAAAATATTTTCAGATGGACCCTTTCTCCACGACACTTTCCAACTATATCATTACTCACAATTGATGTAAAGTGAGTGCCATCAACTGCTCCTAAGAAATCATAAGTATTACAATAAAGCTATTAGACTCCAATATTTATGTAGAATTAAAATGCACTACATCTAAATATTACTCACCTTGAACCATGGGTAATATCTTGAACTATTCAAAATTGGTTATGGTGTATTAGTATAAGGAAGCTTGATGAATCTTGGTGCCAACCCATAGAAAAAAACAAGAAATAGATGAAATATTATGTGTGGTCTCCCTTGATCTTCCAAGTGTAGCTACCAAGCTAACAATTCTAGTATGATGCCAAGCATATAGAGACTCATCACCACTTTTTCTTCCACGTTAACATTAATTTAATCCCTTAGCAATCCTTAAAGGAAGAAGCATAGAACAGAAGATAAAAAATGTTGCTTTCTCCATGTGAGTAATATGACGACACATGTCATTCAAACCTTGTAGAACCACTTTCATAAAGTAGTCAACTCTCCTATGGTAAGGAGCCCTTGGAGTGTGAGTGGCCTTTCTATATAGACAAGTGAATGTGCTTACTGCTATCATGGGAGCAAGAATGACTACTTAGTTTATCACTTTGTCATGGTCCATGCCATCACTATCCATATATAAATAACCCAAAAAGATTAAAAATTTGAAGAGCATGACATATTAGTTTATTGAAATAAATAGTTACTAATTTTTTGCTACACCAATACAAAATAATGTTAAAAAGACCGAACTCCTATTTTGACCAAAGATTTATATTCCTAGAAATCATAATGTAATATATAGTTGAGAAATTCCAAATACTTGGTAAGGATCATAATACCTTTTCCATGTTATTTACCTTTTTTATCTAGTGTAGTTTCTTCTTCAACATCAACTACTTGATGGTGTTGAGTTTTCTCGACCTCCATCAAACATTGGGAAATTTATGCTCCATATATAAAATAGAAAAGAAGGAAGAGAATAAATGAGAAATAGGAGAAATAAAAATAAAATGAGGACACTAGGCATATAACTGATACAAGTATAATAAGGACAAATGTAAAATTCATATGCTTTTATCAAGAAAAACAATATTTTTAAGATCTATAAACGTGCACTAGTTCAATTAAACTAGACAAAATGAGTTAGTGAATGATGTCCAAGTGACATAATTCTTATGAAACATGACAAGTAAATATCCTTTGCATAGAAGTTAAACCTTCTTATTCCTCCTTACTATTCCTTTTCTATTGTTCTCACTTGTTGATGGCTAAATATCCTTGGATACCCAAAGCTATAGCTACCTATTTAGTGTGAAAGAGCTGATAGAAGTGCATATGATGAACTTGTGAAAAGAAGAAAACCCAAGAGAGGAAAAGAGGGAGGGGGACACAACTAAGAGGAGGGATTAGATTGTGAGGTGATATGTATCCCATATGCTTGAATCTAATTTTAGGGTTCACACGGTACCTAAGGATCGAGACAGGTAGTTGGGAATTCAAAGCAAGGGGAAAATAGAAATAGAAATAGCAATAGCAATAATACTATAATTAAATATGACAAAAGGGCCAAATTCCTTATATTCTGATCTAGTTGCTCAGTCAAGGTAAAATCATGTTCAAGTGTGACTTCATTTATTTTTGTCGCTTTATAATCTATGATATGTATAAGAAGGAACATCACATAAGATAAAATATGTGGTTAATTAGTTATGATCCGAGTTTTGTTGGCTAAATGGACATCTAAAAATCCCTTTGTTCATGATTATGACAAACATTTCATTCTTATTTATCTAACGAGCTACTTGAGTGTGCAGGATGACAAAGTAGCAAGGGAAAATCCAAGAGCTTACTCAGTTATATTTTCATGCAATGTAATCAATATTGTAAAACTTGTACAAATATATAATGTACAAGTACTTAGAATTGCATGTAAATCAAGCGTTAGATTTTCCCTAGCCAAACATCATAGTTAGACATGTCATCCCATTTAATTAGGATCACCTTTGCACACTCACACATATAATTAATGCTTAAATTGAAACCTTGAAACAGGATCATTCTCGGTCGACAAACTCCTCGACCGAGACACTCTCGGTCGACAATCTTCTCGACCGAGAAAGATCCAAAGTAGCCGTTAGACACAACAGACAAGTTAGTTGGTAGTTGAAGAAAGACGTTGCAAATCACTTGTTCCAGAGAGCATGTCGGTCGACAAAAGTTCGACCGAGTAGGTGTCTCGGTCGACCATTTGTCGACCAAGATGGTCTCTGACAGCAACTGCAGAATAAAGTAATTAGCCGTTGTTAAAGCAACAACTTTGTACCTAACGGCTAGTTAAGCACTTAGAAACCCCTAGAAGTTGTCTAGAACGTCCTTAAGCATACTTAGGCCATTCCTATAAATAGGACAAGCCATAGGACACTAGAATTCACTTGTTACACTTGAGAATACACTTGAGCATACTTGAGCAATCTTTTGCAAGCAATTTGAGCACTGTGATCATTGGCCTACATTCATCTTAGCTCAATTTCGTGTCCTATAGGCTAGATTCTCCTACCCACAGCAATCACAAGTTCACATACTTGGCTAGGAGATCTTACGCTTGATCTAGGCATATCAATCCTCAAGCTTAAAGGATAAGTTGTAATTTCCTTTTTCCTTTCTTGTTCCTGTTTATCTTTTGTACTCTCCTTGCTGCTACTAGGGTTGGAGGCTGCGGATTGGAGAGGGTTGACTTCTCAGGTGGAGAAGGGGACTTCAAGCTACTTCAAGAAGGCTATCGCAAGGGAAGCTACTTCAGAAGGCTGGTGCAACGGGAGTTGGTGCATCTACTTCAAGGGAAGGCTGCTTCAAGGTTGGCGATTACTTCTAGGTGAAGGCTGCTTGAAGGGTTTAGGAAAAGAGATTGTATTTTATGTAAATTCCTTGAAGAGGTAATAAAATAAATTTCTTTTCAAATCCCGGTTGGGTAAGCAACCGGGTAGTGGATTGACGGCTATAGTATTTGCTATAGTTGGAACCACTCTAAACCTTGTGTCTCCTTGTCCAATATTTTCATTGTGGTTGTTTGAGTTCAATAATTGTTAAATTATCTATAAAACTCTATTCACCCCCCGTCTAGTAGTTTTCAATTGGTATCAGAGCAGGGCTTCAAGGAACCTTAACACGGTCTTGAAGAAATGGGTGATGGAGTGCTCAACAACCTCAACATTGAAGGAACGCTCGTTGCTAGACCTCCAGCATTCGACGGGACAAACTATAAATACTGGAAGAGAAGAATGCAATTATACTTCCAAGGAATCAACTGGGATCTTTGGAGAATGGTATCTACACCATACACACTTCCACAAGATGATTTCGCAGTATGGGATGCTAATACGGTAAAGATGGCCCAGATGAATGCAAAGGCAGTAAGCATTTTATATTGTTCCATCTCAGTAGGTGAATTTAATAGAGTATCAAATTGTGATACCTCATATGACATTTGGCATAGATTATCTATAACATATGAGGGTACTGTTCAAGTTAAAAATTCTAAAGTTAGCTTGCTTAAAACCAAGTTTGAACATTTTCGCATGGATCCAAACGAAACTATTAGTGAAATGTATTCAAAATTTTCTACTATTGTTAATGGTTTGAGTGCTTTAGGGAAACCTGTTCTTGAGGAAGATCAGGTATCAAAAATACTTTGATCTCTTCCTCCAAAGTACAAACCAAAGGTGACAGCTATTGCAGAAGCAAACGACCTCACTCGCCTCAAAATGGAGCAGCTCATCGGAAACTTAGAAGCTCATGAGGCAGATCTAGAAGAGGAAGAGAGAAGAGAACATGAGCGTCAACGTGGGCCAAAGAAAGACGTGGATCTCAAAGCATCAAAAGCTCTCACACAAGAGAGTGAGGAATCTAGTGAAGAAGAAGGAGAAGAAGCATTGATAGTCAACGATAAGAAGTACACAAGGTTTAAATCTAACAAAATTTCTAGTTCCTCTACTCCCAGGTGCTTTGAATGTGGAAAGAAAGGGCATCTTAAAAATGAATGTCCCAAAGCAAAGAAGGGAAAGAAAAGCTCACATAATAAGAAAGGAGAAAAAGCCTATAAAGCTGCATGGGATGATACAAGTGACATTATGCAAAAAGAATTTGAAATGAGCCTCATGGGTGAACTAACATTCTTTCTTGGTTTTCAAATTAAGCAAACACCTACAGGAATTTTCATAAGCCAAGAAAAATATACTAAAGAACTTTTAAAACGTTTTGGGATGGATCAATGCAAACATGCTACTACTCCTATGGCTACCTCTATCAAAATTGATAAGGATGAAAATGGGGATCCTATTGATGATTCCTTATATAGAGCCATGATTGGTAGTTTGCTATATTTAACTGCTTCTCGACCGGACATTATGTTTTCCGTCGGTCTTTGTGCTCGATTTCAATCCCAACCTATGCAATCTCATTTTCTTGCAGTGAAACGAATTCTTCGATATCTAGCCGGCACTACTTGTTTTGGTTTATGGTATCCAAAAGGACAATCCTTGGATTTTAAAGCTTATACTGATGCGGATTACGCTGGTTGTCGACTTGATCGCAAAAGTACTAGTGGTGGATGTTTCTTATTAGGAAGAGCCTTAGTATCTTGGTTTAGCAAGAAACAAAATACGGTTGCCCTATCTACAACTGAAGCTGAATATATGGCTGCCGGGTCTTGTTGTGCTCAAGTGCTTTATATGCAACAGGTATTAAGCGATTATGGTTTTAATCTTTCATCTACACCTATTTTTTGTGATAACACAAGCGCCATAAACTTAGCACATAATCCTATTTTACACAGCCGGGCAAAACACATTGAAATACGTCATCACTTCTTAAGGGATCACATCTCAAAGAATCATGTTTCCCTTCATCATGTTGATACGGAAAATCAATTGGCTGATATTTTTACAAAACCGCTTCCCTTGGATCAATTCAACAACATTAGGAAGCAACTGCTTATTACTCCTTTGGAAGATGTTTTCTTTGATATCTACGGTTCTTAAAATGAATATGTTTACTTGATTCATTTTGGCTTTTCAATGGACATCTTTTTCATTAGATTTGATGGGATATCTAATTACGGGGGAGTTATCTTCTTAATGGACATCTTTTTCATTAGATTTGACGGGATATCAAATTAAGGGGGAGTTGTTATTAAAACGGTTATCTTTTTGAAATGACAAAGGGGGAGAGATATATAAAACTATAACTTAGTATTTATGAAAAACTCAATCAATGAGTTTCATAAATATACTCTTGGCTTTACATTGAAAGTTGCTATATTCCCAAATGAACTGGATTTCATGTTCCATAATTCATTGGGAATAATAAGCACACATTTTATAAACAAGAGCAAAAGTTACATGCGGCAATCTAAACGTATGAAATTCATATATTTTATATTTCCTTATTTATATTTTTGAAATGTTTGTCATCTTCAAAAAGGGGGAGATTGTTGGCTAAATGGACATCTAAAAATCCCTTTGTTTTGATTATGACAAACATTTCATTCTTATTTATCTAACGAGCTACTTGAGTGTGCAGGATGACAAAGTAGCAAGGGAAAATCCAAGAGCTTACTCAGTTATATTTTCATGCAATGTAATCAATATTGTAAAACTTGTACAAATATATAATGTACAAGTACTTAGAATTGCATGTAAATCAAGCGTTAGATTTTCCCTAGCCAAACACCATAGTTAGACATGTCATCCCATTTAATTAGGATCACCTTTGCACACTCACACATATAATTAATGCTTAAATTGAAACCTTGAAACAGGATCATTCTCGGTCGACAAACTCCTCGACCGAGACACTCTCGGTCGACAATCTTCTCGACCGAGAAAGATCCAAAGTAGCCGTTAGACACAACAGACAAGTTAGTTGGTAGTTGAAGAAAGACGTTGCAAATCACTTGTTCCAGAGAGCCTGTCGGTCGACAAAAGTTCGACCGAGTAGGTGTCTCGGTCGACCATTTGTCGACCGAGATGGTCTCTGACAGCAACTGCAGAATAAAGTAATTAGCCGTTGTTAAAGCAACAACTTTGTACCTAACGGCTAGTTAAGCACTTAGAAACCCCTAGAAGTTGTCTAGAACGTCCTTAAGCATACTTAGGCCATTCCTATAAATAGGACAAGCCATAGGACACTAGAATTCACTTGTTACACTTGAGAATACACTTGAGCATACTTGAGCAATCTTTTGCAAGCAATTTGAGCACTGTGATCATTGGCCTACATTCATCTTAGCTCAATTTCGTGTCCTATAGGCTAGATTCTCCTACCCACAGCAATCACAAGTTCACATACTTGGCTAGGAGATCTTACGCTTGATCTAGGCATATCAAGCCTCGAGCTTAAAGGATAAGTTGTAATTTCCTTTTTCCTTTCTTGTTCCTGTTTATCTTTTGTACTCTCCTTGCTACTCCTAGGGTTGGAGGCTGCGGATTGGAGAGGGTTGACTTCTCAGGTGGAGAAGGGGACTTCAAGCTACTTCAAGAAGGCTATCGCAAGGGAAGCTACTTCAGAAGGCTGGTGCAACGGGAGTTGGTGCATCTACTTCAAGGGAAGGCTGCTTCAAGGTTGGCGATTACTTCTAGGTGAAGGCTGCTTGAAGGGTTTAGGAAAAGAGATTGTATTTTATGTAAATTCCTTGAAGAGGTAATAAAATAAATTTCTTTTCAAATCCCGGTTGGGTAAGCAACCGGGTAGTGGATTGACGGCTATAGTATTTGCTATAGTTGGAACCACTCTAAACCTTGTGTCTCCTTGTCCAATATTTTCATTGTGGTTGTTTGAGTTCAATAATTGTTAAATTATCTATAAAACTCTATTCACCCCCCCTCTAGTAGTTTTCAAGTTTATGTTGGTTTCTAGTTTTGTTGTAGTAACTATATTCTAGTTGTCCCTCCTCAAGAATCAAAATCAGAATCCCTCCTAGCAGTTTTGTCCATGCATCGACTAGTGTGGCAAGGACATCAATTGTTGGCATTTTCTTGGTTGAGTTGTTGAGGTTACTACATCATTCTAACTCTCCTTCTTGAAGGAAATAAGTTAACATCAATGAATAAGGGAGGGAAAATGAAAAACCCCAATAATTATCCTTCTGAGAAGGAGGAGGAAGGAGATGGTGATGTCATGTCTCAATAAAGGAAAAGGGATTCACCTCCCCATTACTCATGCCTATTACTTCGCCTGTAGCACTGGAAAGCAGGGAAGTCAAACACCTATCAAGATACCCCCACACCACCCTTCCCCTAAGATAATCACATGACAGGTGAAGGATTTGATCGTCTCACCCATAAAAAACCAAGACATAGACTAAATTTGAGAGCAATGAAAGGCGATAAAAGGGTGCTTTTTTCCATATGTACCAAACATGACCCTGTGCGTATAAGCTCCCCTCCCTTCTTTGAGCATAAAACAAAGGACCTCCCTTCCTTAACATGGTTTTTCCTTGATAAAGTGGCGTTAAATCATGTTAGAAATCCATCACTCTACCAATGGTAGCGTATGATCACCGGAAATAGAGAAAATACAACAACAAAACCCATAAGGCCACGAGAGGTAGAAATTGGAGAAACCCAAAATAGACACAAACAAAATGAAGATGAAGAAGGAAAAAATGAAGAAGTAGGCCATGGATGAAGAGAAAAAACATCGGGGAAACAATTTGGGGAAGGGAACTCACTTGGTGAGTGTCCATCAAGGATGCTCAACGACCCTCAACACTGGTAAAGACCAACAATTTGAGTTCTACTATAGTTGAGTGGATAAGGAGGATGCTCCACTTCCCACTTAGTTAAAGAAGGAGAAGTACCACTCCCCTTAGATGAATGAAGGAGAAGTAGTACTGGAGAATGATAGAGGGGATGTAGGAGGGCAGCGGTAACCCTAGTGCACTACTTCGTATGGAAAATGAACTGCAACCAAATTGGATGCTGTTCCTTTCCCTCCATTTTGTAGTGGGATAAACACAAGGTCTGGGTTGGTATTTTGGGTGTGGGTTGGGCCTACACCCACCAAACGAAAAATTGTAAAATATTGTGGGTTGAATTCGTGCACATTTCGATGCAACCCAACCAAACATGTAGCATCCCATCACATTAATAAATGAGGTTATGCAAAACTAAAACACCAATGAAACACTAATTAAAAATGTTTCTAAATAGGTACATGATTAAAACCAGATAAATTTCCAAACATTTCATAATAAAAATTTACACAAGGGTCCAACTTTATATATATA
This sequence comes from Alisma plantago-aquatica, assembly GCA_963693085.1. NCBI lineage: Eukaryota > Viridiplantae > Streptophyta > Magnoliopsida > Alismatales > Alismataceae > Alisma > Alisma plantago-aquatica. The sequence goes on from OY856411.1 coordinate 1,217,076,166, forward strand.
TACATACATATATATATGTATATATATACACACAAATACTAGGTAACTTTACATGAGTTCAGTGGCCTCAAACACAACATGTATACAAGAGCGTGATGTCTAGATAATTACACAATTTACATATTTCACAAGGAATACGACCAAAACCTTGAGTCAATATGCATCATATACAAATCCCCCTTCCCAGACCTAAGAGTACATGGATGACTCTAGAACTCTACAAAACCCAACCAACCTTATGGTTCTACAAATCTTCAAACCACAATTCCTTGCACTACTATAGAAATGGCTTATAAAGTCGGTTTTCAAGGTGTCGGTTGTATACAAAAACCGACACATAAACCCTACTGTGTCAGTTTTTAACAGAAACCGACATCCAACCCATGAAGGTCGACCAGACATGGGTATCGCTTTTATTAAGTGTCGGTTAATTAATAAAGAAACGACACCTAAACTCAACCGCCAAACCCAAAATTCCAGCGAAAAAATTGGCTCCAATATTTTACATATTGCGTCGGTTTGTAACTAAATAACCGACGACTAAATGGTATTCGTGAGATAGGAATAGTTGTCGGTTGTCGTTTAATCAAAAACCGATGACTATAATATAGTATAGGTGTCGGTTTTTGCAAACGAACCGACACTGTTGGTTTAGTTGTCGGTTTTTTAAATAACCGACACATATTTTCAACTTAATAGCTCACCCTGTCCGAACGATTCTTCCCATTTCCCTATTTCGTTCCCGATTTCCCTAGCTCCAGAGATTTCTTGCTCCCTGCCGCCGCCTCCGCCGCTCCCTTCCGTTCGTGCTCCGCCTTCGTGCTCCGTCTCCGCCGCTCCTTCCTCCGTGCTCGCCGCTCGTTGCCGTCGAGCGAGAAGCAGTCGGTTCCCGCCCACCCGCCGACCTCCCTCTCCGCCTGCCGGCCTCCCTCTCCGCCGTCGCCGGTAGCATCTAGGTCTCCTAGCCTCGCCGCCCTCTCCGCTGCTCCTCTCTTCGCCGCCGGAAGCTGGTAGGACTTGCTCCGGCCGCTGCTCCTCTTCCCTCAAGGTGCCCGCCCTGCCTTCTTCTTCTTCCTCTGCTCGTCTTCCCTCAAGGTGCCGCCCTAATGCTGGGCATTTTTTTTTAAATTTATTTACTTCCTATGAGAATCAGTTTTAATTAGGGCTCATACACATATTTATGTCTAACACCTAAATGAATATCTAGTTAGTGTATTTTCCTAGTATCGTGAAAGATTCTCAATCGTGTGTATCAAATGGGATTCTTATATATATTCAGATCTTAATGTTATAAATGGAGACTCGAATGTTATAAAATCCCATCAAAGTAGGTAGAAACAACTTATATATATTCAGATCTTAATAATTCCATGAAGTGCACATTATCTTACTCAGGAAACGTATGTGTATAATGTAGGATTAGTTCCATATAATGGTTCTATTTTAGTAAGCACCTAGAAACCCGTCCAAGATTTACTCATTAGGAGCATTTCCTCGTTTGTTCTCTAAGTACATTTGTAGACTTCTTTTCAAGCTATCATGTCTACCACAATAAAGTTGGTTATGACAAGCAATAAAAGGTTAACTGATGTTATACAACTTTTTCTGAAAATATATAACATCGTTATATGTACTTACACTTTGTTAATACTAATATTGTGCAGTCTCTGTCCACCCATAACAGTCACTATGAACTGGGCCTCTATGTCAATGTTAACATTCCCTATTGAAGAACAATTGGACATCATCCTAGATGATCGTTCCTTAAACCAATTGGTCATACCCAAACATTGGCGTTTTCTAAAAGGAAGACACTACATGCCTGGTAAAGTGACCATAACTTTTGGCAATTATTCACATGTTATCGAGGTTGAGTATGATTTGGCGGGAAATCTTGTATCAAAATCCAGTTGGCGTGATTGGATTGGAGAGATGCATGTGGTCTGTTGCAACAAGCTTTTTCTCCGTCCAGTTGGCCATAATTCCATCAAAGTTTGGATAACCAACAGCAACTGCGAGACCCCCGATCATCTACTGCGGTATGAGCGCACGACGTCATATATCAGCTCGGACGAATCTGAATCTGAGGCCCCTGTCAGTTCAGATTCGTCTAAATACAGTGAGGAGCTTCGTGACACAGCTTCATCATCAAAAAGAAGTTATTGATGCGGGACCATGTTGGTGTAGTATTTAGTTGTCTATCTATCTAGACTTGTCTGTATTAATAGTTTTTTTAATTATGCGCATGTTTAGGGGTACACCAACCCCTTTGTTTAGTTATTGTTTAGGGGTACACCCCTGTGTGTGGATGTAAAAAGAGATTAATGAATGGAACTGAAAGTTTCTACATGAATGCTTATAACTGAAGTGTGTGTTCCCATGAATGTCCCCATTTGCATGATTACACTACTATTTTCTCATATTGTTTAGTCTATTTTAATATGACATACTTGCTTATATCTTACTTAATGATGAACTGTAATGCACACATGTGACATGCTTGGAATGTAAATGATGAACTTTTCCCTAAATTGCCAATCATGCTTTTAAAGACATCAATAATCACCCTAACTTGAAGAACTAGGATTTTAGGTATAAGAATGACAATACATTATTTGTTGGCCTAGAAACCCGTCCAAGATTTACTCATTAGGAGTAAATCTTGGATAGTCCCCGGTTTGGGACTATTTTTGAACACCTAATCTCGCTTAGGATGTAAGTGTATAATGTGTATTGGGTTTTCAAGAAAATTTTGGCAGCATTTCCCCGTTTGTTCTCTAAGTACATATGTACTTGGAGAACAGCGGGGAAATGCTGCCGAAATTTTCTTAAAAACCCAATACACATTATACACTTACTAGTGAGATTAGGTGTTCAAGAATGGATAGGTGGTACACATTTATTATATATAATAATGACATCACATGTATTTGTTAACCCTAGACCCTAATCTTGTCCTAATATATACTTCTTTTCTCTTTGATCATAGAATGGATAGATCATGGATGTCCATTCGCAATCGCTGCACCCCAGAGTTTATTTCTGGTCTTCACCAGTTCATTAAATTTGCCGAGGAACATAGGAAACAACCTGGAGATAGGTTCTACTGTCCATGTAGACATTGCGGTAACAACTTGAAAGTCAACACTGGTGACGAAATCAAAACTCATGTCATGTGCAACGGGATTATACAAGGCTATACAGAATGACACTGGCATGGAGAGATTTCAAACCCAAAACCAGTGGATGTCGATAGCAGTGCTTGTGTGGAAGAAGAAATTGCCTACGATGACGTAGATGTGAATGAACCAGTTCCAGTAGACATCATTGATGCGATGCTGGATAGTTGTGGGGTAGAGCACACCGATCCACCTCCCATTTTTAGAAACATTGTGCATGATGCTGAGATGCCGTTATACACAGGTTGTACTAAGTTTACGAAGCTTAACGCTGTGTTGAGATTGTATAAGTTGAAAGCTAACAATAGATGGAGCGACAAAAGCTTCACGTCATTGCTGTCTTTGTTGAAAGAAATGCTTCCTGAAGGAAACGAGCTGCCAATCTCAACATACCAGGTAAAGAAATTGTTGTGCCCAATGGGAATGGATGCTAAGAAGATACACGCATGCCCTAATGATTGTGTATTTATTCAAAAAGACTATGCAGATTTGAAAGATTGTCCAAAATGTGGTGCGTCACGGTATAAATTGACGACTTCGGGGGAGTCCAAAACTGGTTCTCCTGCCAAGGTGATGTGGTATCTACCTATAATATCACGATTTCAATGCTTGTTTACCAATCCGATAGATGCGAAGAATTTGAGGTGGCATGCAGATGTTAAGAAAAATAATGATGGGATCCTACGACATGCGTCTGATTCCCCACAGTGGAAGAGGATTGATGTATTGTACCCTGAATTTGGTGAAGAAATCAGGAATCTAAGACTTGGGCTTTGTACAAACGGGATGAATCCGTACGGGACATTGAGCAGCCAACATAGCACTTGGCCAGTCATGCTTGTTATATACAATCTTCCTCCCTGGCTGTGTATGAAAAATAAGTACGTAATGCTGTCGTTGTTGATATCGGGCCCTAAACAACCTGGAAATGACATCGATGTTTATCTTGAACCTCTGATTGATGACTTAAAGAAACTTTGGGGTGAAGGTGTGATGACCTATGATGCTTCATGAAGAGAGACATTTCGTTTGCATGCTATGTTGTTTTGCACTATTAATGACTTTCCAGCATATGGGAATTTGTCTGGATATAGTGTCAAAGGAGCTAAAGCGTGTCCTATATGTGAAGAGAACACTAATTCAACAAGACTAAAACATGGCGGTAAGAATGTATATCTCGGTCATCGAAGGTTTCTTCCAAAATTCCATCCGTATCGTAGGAAGCGCAAAGCATTCAATGGATTGAATGAGGAACGCAGTGCACCTAAACCTATACCAGGGGAGGTTGTTTATGAAAGAATAAAATACTTTGTCAATGAATTTGGTAAGAGATCACAATGTACTACACAGAGTGACAATTCTTCATTCAAGAAGAAGTCAATATTTTGGGATCTTCCTTATTGGAGTTCTTTGACAGTCAGACATTGTATCGATGTAATGCACGTTGAGAAAAATGTCTGTGATAGCATCATTGGTACTCTGTTAAATATACCAGGTAAGACTAAAGATGGGATAAAATCTAGACTGGACCTACGTGAAATGGGAATAAGGTCAGAATTAACAGAAATACGTGAAATGGGTAGTAAAAGAACATACTTACCTCCCACATGTTACACGTTGTCTAGAAAAGAGAAGAAAGCTTTTTGTGAATGCTTGATAAATGTTAAGGTGCCACATGGTTACTCATCCAACATCCGTAGATTGGTATCAATGAAAGATCTGAAGTTGATAGGACTTAAATCTCATGATTGTCACACTCTAATGCAACAAATATTGCCCGTGGCAATTCGATCTATATTGCCGAAGCATGTAAGGTTTGCAATCACCAGACTTTGTTTCTTTTTCAACAGTCTCTGCAGCAAAGTTATTGACCCTGAGACTCTCGATAATTTGCAAAGAGAAGTGGTTGTTACCCTATGTCAGCTTGAGATGTATTTCCCTCCTTCGTTCTTTGATATCATGGTACATCTTGTTGTCTACTTGACTAGGGAAGTGAAAATCTTGGGCCCAGTTTTCTTGCATTGGATGTATCCCTTTGAATGATACATGAGCGTTTTTAAAGGTGATGTTCGAAACCGTTATCGGCCTGAAGGGAGTATTATTGAAGGTTATGTGGTGAGAGAGGTTATGGATTTCTGCAATGACTTTCTCAGTGGTAATGACACTCCTGATAATGACAAGAATATTGACGAGCTATTTGGCAAAGGAATTTTGGGATCACGTGTGAAAGTAATCAGCCGTGAGCAGTTGGAACAAGGTCATTTGTATATTTTACACAACATGGACGAAGTGAACGTTTATATCGAGGAACATACCAATTTCATCAAAAGACAATATCCTCGAGCCAATACAATGTGGCTTGCTAGAGAGCATAACAAGACTTTTATTAAGTGGTTTGAAGATAAAGTCTTACATCAACTATCTCAAACACCAGATGATATTACTGAAACTATCAAATGCCTCGCCTTTAAACCAAAGTTGACTGTTATGTCTTATGAAGGGTATGACATTAATGGATTCACATATTACACAAAGTGCCAAGATGATAAGAGTGTCGTCCAAAACAGTGGGGTCACCCTTCAAGCATCGACTATGTTTTTTGCAAGTGCAAAGGATAAGAGTCCACGTGAAGCTAAAATGTCATATTACGGTGTCATTGAAGAGATATGGGAATTTGACTACATAGATTTCAGAATTCTGCTCTTCAAATGTAATTGGGTTGATAACACCAAAGGAGTTATAGTGGATGAATTGGGTTTCACTTTAGTGAACTTTGAAAAGATTGGCGAGAAGGCTGAACCATTCATATTGGCATCACAGGTGAAACAAGTATTTTATATCGATGATCCTGCAAATGATTAATGGTCGGTTGTTCTTCATGGTAAAAGACAGTTCATTGAAGATCCTATAGATGAAGAAGAGTACTATGATAAATATGATGACTCCAGTCCATTCTCAGTTGGGTTGCCAACTCCAGAAAATATTGAAGCTAATGATGACTTATATGTGCGCGGAGATCACAATGAAGGATTGTTAATTGATAAAAGATCACAATTTTAGAGGCATGCATGTTTATATTTTTTTATTGAAGCTAAATGTTTACTTTTTTAATATCAATATCATTTTCTGATTTGATGTTTCATTATCTTCTAGTTAATACAAATGCTAAACATTGTGGGAGGATGCTAAAGAACTATAGGACCAATCTCACCCGAGATTACATATGCGATGCTGAGAGTAGGTTCTTGATCTATTCCAATTCTAGACATTGATCAGTATTTCACTAACTCTACACTAATAATTTTTGTTTGTATTCTCTTTGAAAAATAAATATAGGAAGAAGGCTATGCAGGACGGACATGACATAGCTATGCAGGATATGCAGGAAGAAGCCCCAATGAAGAGAAGTAGGATACAGATACAATACATAAAGTGCAGCACACACAAGTGGTTCAGATTCATATAACAACATGACAGACTAACACATATATAGTGCATAACAACTACAGCGCCGAATTTACATACAACACTAACTTAGTACATATATAGTGGGACTAAGGTGATGATACCACCTGCTAAAACAGGTTACCGACTACATGTTACGACTGGGAGGTCGTGATTCAGCAACATATGCATTAGCAGGAGGACAAACAGATCACCATATGAGGACAAACATATGGTGATCTGTTTGTCCTCCTGCTAATGCATACTGTTGCTGAATCATGACCTCCCAGTCGTAACATGTAGTTGTCGGTAACCTGTTTTACCAGGTGGGATAGTCACCTTATAAGTCCCACTATATATGTACTAAGCTAGTGTTGTATGTAAATTCGATGCTGCTGTTGTTATGTACTATATATGTGTTAGTCTGTCATGTTGTATGGACATCGATTGTATTGCTCAGGTATTATATAGTCTCATTAGATAATATGAAATATATCAATCTTATTTATAGCTCATTAATTATATATATACATCATTCTTTTTATAGGTGTTTAAAGCTGACCCCACTACAGGAACGGACTTACCAGATGTACATGCTCCCAATACGATGGGAGAATTAAATGAAGTAAGAGAAGAATGGGCAACAACCATACAAATAGTGGGGGCTTTAAAATATAATTGGGATCCTGATAGCGAATAATGACTAAACAATGATATTTTGTAAATGAATTTCTGAATTATAATATATGTGTGAATGTTTCTACATGTCTGGATGTTTCTACATGTGTCTGAGTGAAAATGAATGAAAGTGTTGGTTGCTATATTAATGTTTCTACATGTGTGAATGTGAATGAATGGAACTACAGATTGCTAGCTACATGAATGTTTCTAAATGTGTGAAAATAAAATGGAACTACAGGTTGCATTGCTAAATGCATGTGTGAATATTTTTGTTGTTAATTTTGCAGGTTTGTGGCCTGTTGTCTGCTGATATCAATGGATGTCGTAAAACCTGCAGTTCATAACTGAACTGAACAGGTTTCTCATCCTGCGACCAGCCACAGCAGGTCTGCAGGCTGACAGAAAAAAAAATACAATAGGCGTCAGTTATTTGTAATAGAAACCGACGTCTATTTCCTTAACACCACGACTGTGCTGTCCAGCACGGCCATGTTGCAGCTAATAACCGACGCCTATAGTGCCCAAGTTGGCACCCTCCTGTGGCATGAAGATATATGTCGTCGGTTATTTGTAAAAAACCGACACTGATAGTGCCCAAGATGGCACCCTTTCTGTGGCGCGAAGGGTTTGGGCGTCGGTTGCATATCTAATAACCGACGCCTATAGTGCCATGATGGCACGTTTTCAGTGGCACGCGAAGAGTTTGGGCGTCGGTTTTGGAACTGACACCTAATGGGTGAGCTTTTAGTGTCGCCCACATAGGTGTCGCTCAGAAACCGACACCAAAGGCTTTAAATAACCGACACTAAAGGTAGGTTCTGTAGTAGTGTTGTTACCAAGGTTCTAACTGTGCTAATGATCACCTAAGAAGGGTGTAGAAACTCACAAGGTGAGATCCATGTCCCAATGAGAGATATAACTCAAAAAACATTTATTGCTTACCAGGTTTATGTACTTTAACAAGTTAAAGTAGATACTATTATAGAGTTAGAAGAATACACAACTTATACACATGATTAGGTATAACTAGGGTTACAAATACAATTGATTTCTCTTACCTCATATAAATTTCACATTCTTACAAAAGGAAACATAGTTAGGATCATCATCTGATGTGAATCACCAAGTAAATCTAACAACCATACTACATGGTTGAATTATATATTTTATTTTAGTCTTGGGTAGTTTGAGGAATACCACTCAATCTACTAACTGACCATTGCAAAGTTGAAAACATCCCAGTATAAGATCTAGGATGACCATAATCCTAAGATCTCTTTCCATTGGTCAGTACACATAAAAACTGTAGTGACACTTCGACCCAACTACTAACAACACCCTATTTCATCCTGGGTACACATGCCATGACACTAGAAACTAGGGTATAAACCCTCAAGTTTGAGTTATGACCATAGTCACTCTCAATTACTTCAACATCAAAGATACAACCTCAACCTTTCTAAAAAACATTGGGATCAATATGATAAGGATATTGTCACAGAACCATTTATTACACAAATCCTAACTCCAAATGACTACAAAGTCAATGGTGACAGAACCTAGGCATCCGTCCCTAGAATGTTAATATCAAAGAACGAATGGTGATGCGTAAATATTAGCATACATGAATAGATAACAAGATAAAAGCAACAATCATAGTCTCAACATTCAACAAGTATTATTAACCAACATTGTCTTATTACAAAATTTCAATTACATATTAAGGAGTACAATTTATACACAAGTCTTCTCATGTACACTAGGGATCTTACAACAAGTACACCTGACATAGATCACCAAGCCCATCAACTTCTAGCCATATTTGAACCTATAAAATACATGAAACAATACAGATCAACACATGAGGTCCCGAGTACAGGGCTAAAAGATACATATACTTAATCTTTCCATAATTTGAAAAGAGTTGCATAAGTAGAAGAATAATAATTAACAAGGTAGGTATTTAGCAAAGTGAGAGCCCATGCCTTATATTATTTTAATCCAATTCTACCAAAAACATCATATATCATAAGGCCTTTGGATACTTCCCATCAGAAGAGTCCATAAAGTAGCTCAAGATTGGATAACCCTTTTTTACACAAGGGACCTCAAGGCCATTGCGAAGAGCTAACCCTTTTATCCACATGGTCCATCCTAGCTTGACAACTCAACTAGGATACCCAACCTCGTGTCCTTACCCCAAGAATACAGGTAGGTGCACAAGGTTTATATTATGGAGTTTCTATATTATGTTTGCAAGTTATAAAACAATGATATGAGACAAACATCAAGTACAATACTAGAATACTACATGGAAATATTTGAGTAAGTAAATAATCATACATATGTATCACATTTCAAGCAAGAATACATATTCATATAATTATTAAATCCCATACCTGATTCAAAAGATTTCATAACCTAACTTATCCTTGATCATCTAGCCACGAGACATACATGATACGACATAAAATTGGATACATGCATTAGGTTCTCATAGTTATCCCTAACTAGCTTCATTTGAGGGTTTTGGATAAATTAGGTTTAAGGTTTGGTTGATTACATGTTTCATGATCTTATAATTCACAAGAGTCATCATAAAGGTATGGTTCAACTTTCATATCATTTTGATGTTCCACTCAATTTCTATGATCATTTCAAGATTTGAGTCACTTATATTCATATTAGGTTCAAAAGACTTATAATAAGGTGACCAAGGTTAAGGATCATCAAGACACGGGAACCATATATGCAAGATGGTTTAGATCAAGAAGGTAAAGACAAGATTATCACATCTCAAAGATGGGTGGATGCTCACCTAAGTCTAGGATTATATATTCATCACTATATTCAACATACCAACATATGCAGCTTATAGGATTTGGATTCAACATAGGACTTAGGGGATGCATCCACATAAAAGGGCTCACAAGGATAGAAAAAAATACTTAATTTGAGATTGGAGTGAATATTAAATAGATCCATATCATGATTGGGCACAAGAAAGTCAAACAAGTCATTTTTGGACATATTAGGTCATTATGAATGTATCTTGTGTCACAAGTCCCATCATGGCACAAGAGGGTTATAACTCAGACATTTAAGTCTCAAAACATCAAAATATAACTGATTTTGGATATCTAATAGAGTTGGATGCATAGATTACGTTAAATCCATCATTGGTTCAAGTTATAACCAAACATTCATATAAAAGGGAATATACATGCATAAAGGCCGTCTAGGTCAAGATAAGTCCAATAGGGGAAACATCGGGTAGTATAGTGTCATGTAGAACATCAAGTTACTGATTTTCAAGATTATAATGAGTTTCATATTTAAATGGGTCAAGATTAGCATAAAAGGACAACATTCATCATTAAAGCCTAAGTAAGAGTCATAGTAGTGTATTAAGGTCATTCAAGGCACATATAGAGTAATTTAGGATTCAATAATGTATATATTACATCAAGGTTACTAACTTGTGGTGTAGTAGTAGTACATCAAGGTTACTGACTTGAGGTGTAGGAGGTATATAGAGCATCAGAATTCCCAACTTAATCATAAACATGCATCAAAGTGGTCAATAAGGTCAAAGACCGTACTTTTAGAAAAAATAGGAGAAGTATAAGAATATTTGGAGTTTGAAAGTATGTTCATTGCATAGAGCTCGTTAATCTGATGAATTTGGTATATAATTTCACTATGTTTGGCCTTAGGAGTTGGAAGATATGCATTTTTAAAGTTTTACATTGGGACTATACTAAAATATATATACATCGAGAGCTTAGGTACATGGTGGGGGCATTACCTTTTGATTTGAAGAGGTAGGTGAGGTCTGCACTCACCTCGATGTGGTGCTCAACCACTGGTCTACTGTTCCACACACACCCTTGATGTGGCCTGCTTGAGGGATTGAGAGGGGATTCACGCTGTGATGTGGCCACCTACAATCCACCCAAACCCTTTATTGACTTTGACCGCTCAGCAATTCCATCATATTCTCCACAACCTACCTACTGCATGCAACTACCATGGGTTGTGGTGGCACCCAAACTTGACACCCTCGAAACTGGATCTAGAGGGGAAGAAAGCACCTATAAAGATGTCACCCACATCCGGCGTGACATTGCGAGGTCAGTTGTCCTCTCGACTTTGGATGAGGAGGCGCACGATGAAAAACCCCAATCTCCCATGGTTGGCGGCCGCCATGTCTAGGAGAAGAAATAAGGGAAAAGAAAAGATGTCTAGGGCATGAAGTAGTAGATATAAAGGAGGAAAAAGAGAGAGGAAAAAAGAAATAGAGTGAATGGAGTGCTCAATTGCACAAAATGAGTTGAGATGGGGGTGCTAGGATGGTGCCGAGGTGGTGGTTTCCGGGGGGGGGGGGGGGGTGCTGCGCCATTGGCACTGGTGCACTGTATAGACGAGGGGGACAAGTCTAGGATCATTGGATCTCTGGTCCCATGATCAAATGACCAAGATTAGAGACACATTAGGGTTAAGCAATGGGGTGGCAAAAATTGGGCCGCGTGTCCTCTTGGGGCCGTTGTTGGGTCGGCCTAAAATGGAAGTAAAGGATCAAAATTTGGATAAAATCCAAGTAAAACAAGGTATCTTCAAAATCTTATAACTTGGACTACGAAGGTCTGGTCAAGGTGTTCCTTATGTGATTGGAAATATAATTGAAAGATCTACATCATGAATTAAAATTAGAATCAAGGATATCAAATTTATCAAATCCAATTTTTCTTGCAAGATTATGATGTATTAAGACCTTAAAACTAATGTCTATTTGCTAAATATATCACAAATTGGAATATCAAGCACATAGAGATCAAATTGGGTCATCAACATGCCAAAATAATGTAACAAATATCATATTAGGTGAGATGGACACTTGATGAGGTAGAAAGAGTA